>OU342741.1:110959075-111187424 GCA_910589775.1 Avena eriantha
CGAGGCTGTTCCCGGGTTTCGCGCACCATCTCCTATGTCAATATCCATGGGCACAACTCCGGATTCTGTATCCTCCGGGACGTAAATTGAGTCGGTTTTTGGGGACGGCCTGATAGACGGTTTTCTGAGGTGTTCCAATGCTACACCCGGTGGAATTGCCTGTTGGGTTGATCCGAGCTTCGACAGTGCGTCGGCGGCCTCATTTTCCACCCGGGGTACATGGTGAATTTCACAACCCTCAAAGTAACCAGATATCTTCTGTACATGAAATCTGTACAGCGCCATGTTTGGATCAAGGGCATCCCACAGTCCCGACACTTGCTGTATTACCAAATCCTAGTCGCCAAAGCATAGGATCCGACGTATCCCAATTTCTTTTGCCACTTTTAGCCCATGAATAAGTGCTTCGTACTCAGCGACATTGTTTGATGCCGCGAAATGGATCTGCAGCACATATTTTAGCTGGTCCTTCTTTAGCAAAGTAAGTACAACCCCGGCACCTAGCCTGGTTTTTGTTTTTGACCCGTCAAAGTGCATTCTCCAATAGTTCAGATCTGGTAGCGGCGGTTCATATTGCACCTCGGCCCAGTCCACAAAGAAGTCCGCCACAGCTTGAGACTTGATTGCTTCTCTTCTGTCATATTGTGGCGCATAGGGAGCTAGTTCAATTGCCCATTTTGCAATCCTACCACTCGCATCCTTGTTACTCATTATCTCGGATATGGGAGCCTCACATATTACCCTGATGGGATGCTCTTCAAAATAATGCTTCAACTTCTTAACTGCCATATAGACACCATACGCCACCTTTTGATAATGTGGGTAGTTCTACTTTGAGGCAGATAATACCTCGCTCAGATAATACACTGGCCTTTGCACCGACTTACCTTCTTCGTCGCGCTCTACCACCATCACTTCACTTACAACTCGGTTGGTTGCGGCTATGTAGAGCAACATCGGCTCCTTTGATAGTGGAGAGGCTAACAGTGGTGCAGTGGCTAACATCTTCTTTAAGTGGGCAAAGGCTTCATTGGCCTGCGGCGTCCAAACGAACTTATTCGACTTTTTCATGAGTTGATAGAGAGGCAATGCCTTTTCTCCCAATCGACACACAAACCGACTTAACGATGCCAGGCAACCAGTGAACTTCTGGACATTGTTAAGACACTTCGGCAGTTCCATTCGCTCAATGGCCCGGATTTTAGTTGGATTGACTTCGATACCTCGGCTGGAGACAAGAAACCCGAGTAACTTTCCAGCCGGGACACCGAAGGTACATTTTTACGGGTTAAGCTTCATCCGGAACCTTCTTAGGTTCGCGAATGTCTTCCTGATATCGTCAAGGAGCGTTTTGCTTTCCTTGGTCTTAATAACCACATCGTCCACATATACTTGTACATTTTGACCAATTTGGTCGTGCAAACATTTTTGCATACATCTTTGGTACGTTGCCCTTGCATTACGTAAACCAAAGGGCATGGTGCGATAGCAATATGCCCCATACGGGGTGATAAATGCAGTCTTTATTTGATCATCCGGATTCAGAGGTATCTGGTGGAAACCAGAATATGCATCAATGAATGACAATAGTTCACATCTAGCAGTTGAGTCTATGACTTGATCTATCTTGGGCAGTGGAAATGGATCTTTTGGACACGCCTTATTCAGGTTCGTGTAATCGATACACATACGCCAAACCACTGCCACATTCGGATCATCCTTCTTCCTCTCCACCAGCACCGGATTAGACAGCCAATCCGGATAAAGAACTTCCATGATAAATCATGCAGCCAACAACCGAGCTATTTCATCTCCGATGACTTTCCTCCTATCTTCGGCGAAGCGGCGGAGAGGTTGCTTCACCGGCTTTGCTCCGGGTCTCACATTCAAAGAGTGCTCGGCCAACTCCCTCGAAACACCTTGCAAGTCCTGTGTGGACCAAGCAAAAATGTCCGGATTCTCACGGAGGAAGTTGACGAGCTTGCTTTCCTATTTGTCATTTAACCTGGCACCAATTGTTACGGTGCACTCTGGGAACAAATCATCAACAGGCACCTTCTTGGTATCTTTCGTGGCTTGGAATGAGACACTTCCATGCGGGTTACTCAGTGTCGGCATATACTGCTGCGCGGACTACGCCAATGCCACCACCTCTTGGATTTTTCTTTTCTCTTGCGCAATCACGAGTGACTCGGCTAGGTTAGACCCGGCTGACGCACACTCAATGGAACGCCGGAAATCTCCAGCAATGGTAATCACCCCGTTCGGCCCGGGCAACTTCATCTTCAAGTAACTGATGTGACAACTTGCCATAAAGATGTTCAGTGCTGGTCTTCCGAGTAACGCGTGATACGCACTCTCTAAGTTCATCACTTCAAACTCCAAATTTTCAGTTCGGCAATTATCTCTCGTGCCGAACAATACGTCAACCCGGACCTTGCCTATGGGCTCACAAGAAATGTCTGGCACAATACCATGAAAGTTGTCCTTGTAGCCTGGAGCATGTTCTCCGAGATACCTAACTTGCGCATTGTATCCGCATACATGATGTTAATGCTACTACCATTGTCAATCAGTACCTTGGAGAACCTCATATTGATGTTCGGCCCAATGAATGTCGGATCCAGCACTAACGCCTACGAACCTGGACTCGGCATAAGCTTGGGATGATCTTTGATGCTCCAGGTGATTTCCTGGTCCGACCAAGGCATATACCTCGTCACTACTGGCATTACCGCATTCACCTCCATATGTCGGTGCTGCAAGCTCTTTCTGTCTGTTTCCTCGGTGGTAAACACACAGTAACTCTGATGATGCTCTCTGTACTCATTTCTCCCATCATTTCCGGGGTACCTCTGATCCGGCCGATGCTGGTCTTCTACTTGATGCACTACATCCCTTCTCTCATGGTTGTCATACCTCGGCAGAGGGGGAGGCAACATTAGCTGTTGCGTGTTCGCTCCGGAGAGCAATTGCTGCCGGGGTAACTCCTACCGAGGTTGATCATTCCGGGGAGCTTGAGCATTCCCCAAACCACCTTGTTCTATTTTACGCATCCACTCAAATTGTCTTGTTGTATGACCAGCTGGGTTACTTGGATTTGGCGTGTGAAATTTACACGGCTGATCCAACATTGACTCATAAGGATACCTCGGACGGTCCTTCTTTTCTTGCCACTGTTTCTTTTGTTCTGGCATCCAAGTTTTCTTGCCATCATTCCTCGGTGTCCATTGTTGCCCTCTAGTTTTCTAACGTTGACTGCCCCCTGCTCCGGGCTGATCTTGATTCACAGCGGCAACTTGTTGCGAACTGTACCGGTGATCCGGTCTGTCATCTCTTCTTTTACCTCTGTAATCATTCCTCCGGGGTGGTCCGGCCCCATCACTCTGGTAGTACTCCTCATTTGTCTCATTTGACACGAGCCTGGGTTGAGTCAGATCACCCAAAGCATACGAATCAGCAATCCGGATCATCTTTGCCAATGTAGTTGGCATTTTTCTTTGCAACTTCAGCCACAGCTCGCTTGCATATCTGCACCCTTGCGTAAACCATGCTATGGCCTGTGACTCTATCACACCCTCACACGAGTTTCTCACGGTACACCACCGGGTTAAAAACTCCCGGTCAGTCTCGTTCGGTCTCTGCTTACACATAGCTAGGGTCTGTGGCCTATTTGGCCTCTAATACGTGCTTGAGAAATTGCTGATAAACATTTCCTCAAAATTGATCCAGCAGTTAATACTTCCGGGCGGAAAATTGTTTAACCATACCCTCGCTGGCCCCTCCAACATCTGGGGTATGTATCTCATAGCCCATCTCAAGTTGCCTGTAGCAATTTCCACAGCTGTAGAATAGTTTATTAACCAATCCTCCGGCTTTGTACTGCCGTCATATGTCTTTGTGCCTCTAGGTAACTGGAAGTTAGGTACCGGCGGCTCCTTCATGATCCGGGGCCCAAAACATGCAGGACCCGGTGGACCTTGACATTCAATCTGTTCCGGCCTATACAGCCGATCCAGTTTTAATCTGGCATCATCAGGCATCAAATCCCTGTTTCCCAATCTCGACCCTATCACATGATAGTCTGGCCTTGGGTATCCTGCGTTCACCATTTCCAAATCTCCATCATTGTACTTGTCCTGCTCTCGTGGAGCACCTCTCTGTTGCATACCTCGGCCGGCACTTTGCTCTTGCCTTGGTATATTCCGCTGCTGCGGTTGTCCTGCTCCTGCCGAGTTTCGCTGTCCGGCATTGCCATTTACAACATTTCCTTGACCAGCGTTGTCTTGGTCATGGTTACCTCGGCCAGCTTCTCCTCGGCTCACACTTCGTCGATCGTCATTTCTCTGTACTTCTTTTCCTTTCCCTGCCCTTGTCGGGTCATATGGGACAATCTGTTCGTTCCTCCTGGCCAAGGTTACTACCTCTTCTCTCCTAGGACCTCCATGAGGAGACGATGTGGCTCCAGCATATTTCTCTGGGTTACCCACCGCCGAATGAACGATCTTGGAGGCCCTAGCTCTTTCCGGGTTTGCCCTGAGCAATTCCTCGTTTTGCTTGTTCGCGATCCGAACCAACTCATTGACCCTATCTTGCTGTCTCTGACGGGCTTCACCCGTTAGACCCTCTAACTCGGATGCAGCTGCGTCTGCTGCCCTAAGGTTCTTTGCCGGGGTACTATACTTTGGCGGCCCCACGGACAAACAGTTCTCTGACTCCTCAATCCTAGTATCTCCCTCTTTGTTCATTTCACTCATGAGATTTCTCCCCTTTACTTTTACAGCATCAACTTTATTTACCTTTGCGTACTCACGCAGCGTCATGTTCAACGACTGCTGAGCCGCGGCTATCTTTTTCGCACCCTCTAGTATTTTTTGCCTAGTTTCCTCTAGCTCGGCCTGTGCCAGAGCCAGATCTACTGCTGCTGCTACAGGGTTTGCCAAGCTATCCATCGCTTCCCGCAACACATTTTCGGGCCTCTCTAGTGGGGGACCTCTACCTTTCCTCGGTGCCTTAGGCATTACTTCTGGATCTGGTGCCGGATCTTTGCTTGTGCCAGCGCCAGGCGCAGTCATCATCACCTCTGCACGGTCCGGGGAGCGAGTGGTACGAGCCCCGTGAACCACGCTAAGGGGTGGCTCGCCTGCCTCAACGACGTGCTGCGTATGAACGCATGACACATCCACAGCAACGTAGACCTTGTGCGTGCCGAGCTTGACGAAGAGGCCGTTGCGCGGAAGAGGGCGTGTGCCAAAGCAGCCAGCGACAAACGAAATCCAGCGCTCCAAAGCGCTGAACGAGCCCGGAGACGATGCGTTCGCCGGTGCCGATGAGGTTTCCCGTCCGGATCTTGACCCCTGCTAGCGCCACTAGCCCCTCGGTGGGCGCCAACTGTCGTGGTGGTGTCACGGGAGATACCATGGATAGGCTGAAGGTGGGGACTAAATGCACTAGGGGAATCCGGGGAGGGATAGTGTGGTGATTCCACACACAGAAGTTTTATATTTGATTCACCTTCACGAATTACAAGTGCTCCTAGAGATGTATTGGGGAGAGGAGGAAGAAGGAACTCTCTTACTCTCGCCACTAGCTAGCCCTTAGAGCAATCTCTCCTGTATCAACCAGTAGAGCCCAACCCGTTTAAGACCAACCCCTTCTACATAGGCCCTAGCCCTTCTTATATAGGGGTGGCTAGGTCTCCACTTAGGACATACGTGGAGGCATATTCTAGGGAATATGCCTCCTCCTAAAATAGTAAGCAGACCGGGTCACTTTTTCCCCGCGTCACCCATGCAGAGGCTACATGAGCCTCTGCGGTGCCTATGTCACCCGACGTCGGCTTCGTCACCTTTGTCGGTCACGCGTCAGTGGTCCGGCCTCTGTCCGCTTCGCTCACGCTCTGCGTACAATTGTCACCTTTGACTAGCGAGATACCTTCCTTCTCTTACAAGCTTGATATAACCCGGATCCTACATAGTTGATCCGGTCACACTTGTTCCTGCATAAAAGTTAGATACATCTTTCTGACTTATGGCTTAAGTCGGTTAAGAGCAAGTTAGGTGGATGTCCCCTGGTCCGGGTTACCCCGTGATTCGGCCTGCCTTGAGGTGACTCGGCCAGCATCCGCTTTGGCCTTGCCGAACCTCGGCTAACTCGGCCTTTATACCCCGGCGTGACCTTACCCGGGGGTATCCCCCTAACAAAACTTGTAGGGTATCTTTGATGAAATAGCATATTGTGAACCTAAAAATATTTTTTCTAAAAAATCATGGGCAACAGATTATGTACATGTAGTTCAAATCTGACCCACTTCCTACTGATTCGATAGGAATTTGTCTTTTTCACGAGGGGTGGACGAAAAGGTTTAAGTTACTCCGGTTTGGCCATTATCTTTGGAAGGTTGTCTAGTATTTTTGATAAATGGGGTGGTACCATTTTAAAACTTTCATTTGGTGTTTGCTTCACAAAATACCCCGTTTTTTACACTCAAAAAATAGAAAATAGCGTTTTTGGTGCGACGAAAAGAAAAACTTCCTTGTGCAACATTGTTCTCCATCCTAAGATGCACATGTGTGCATAATATGGGAACATTATCACAAACTATACCGCGCTTCTAGCCATAACATTGGTCGTTTGGTCTGAAAACCATGAAACCTCGAACATGATAGCTGATTTTTAAGAATGTTTTTTTGAGATATTTGGAATATTCCAAGTTTGATATTTTTCCTTGTAACTATGTCACATAATATGACACCACGCGAATGTTTTACATTCTTTGGATCGTTTTAAAATTTCTTATCCCCGTTTTAAACTGTGATCAAAACAGCGGGCATGAAGATTCTTAGCTTGGGGCTGAGTCTCGCTAAACTTGTAGCGGATCTCTGATAAAATATCATATTGTGAACATAGAAATGATTTTTACAAAAAATCATGAGCATCAGATCGTATACCTGTAGTTCAAATCTGACTCACTTTCGATTTTGCAGGAATTTGTCTTTTTCACGAGGGGTGGACAAAAGGTTTAAGATACCCGGTTAGGACATTATCCATACAAGTTGGCCTAGTATTTTTGAAAAATGGGTGGTACCATTTTAAAACTTTCATTTGATGGTTGCTTCACAAAACACCCTGTTTTTGGTATTCGGAAAATGGAAAATATTTTATACGAAAGTATATGTAATGTTTTACTTAATTTTTATTCAACATAAACGTGTAATATTTGAGTTTATATAGATAGTTTTTATTTTTCTGCAAATTTTGATATATTATTTCTATTTTCTGAATTAGAATGATTTAGCTATGATTTTTCTAGGATTACTGTGAAAAAAGGGAAAAGAGCGGCGTAGGTGTGAGAGCTGAGTCGATGGTAAAGGGTGACGCCGTCGCTTCACCGTTATGGCCAGCCCCCTACGCTGTCAGCCCGGTCTACGTCGACGGTTGCCGTCGGTCGATTCCATCATATGCCGACAGCAAATCTGGGTTGATGACCGGTTTGCTGGGCTGCGCACCTCGAAGCCTACGTCGATAGCCTGACAAATAGCCGTCGGTGTAACGTATGGTCGTCGGCGTCTTGACTTGTTACCGTAGTGTTGGTACACAGTAACCGCGACGATTTTTGACGGTCGATTATTGACCCGTAGGAAAAGTGCAGTTAGAATTGCATACGAGGAACTGATAGCAACCGAACTGCAGCCATAAGCGGCGTTTGGTCTTAACAGCTGGCCTAACAATTTTCTGTGATCGGATCACAATTAAGATCGTACCTGCCCTGCGCACAGGCATCAGGGGTGTTACACTGCAGCCATAAGAGCATCTCTAGCAATACGGCAAACCCAAACCCCAAATCCGTGTATCCAGGCCACCCAACGTGGATTTGGCGTTCAAAAAGCACGTAGACAGTTCAGATACGCCGAAACTGCAAATTAAAAAAAAAAACACACGTACGACGGAAGAACAGTTCGATCGGAGAGTTCATGCTTGCATTGGTTCTAAATTCGACTACTTACATCAAAAGCAACTACAATATCCGCCGCCACAGCACTACATTGCAGCAAAATTGGCTCCGGGATTCTCACCGGAGCCCTATGCCGTGGCAGCGGCATGTCGGCTTCTCACTCCTCGTCGCTGACGAGGTCGACGAAAACGCGGTCCTGCTCGACGGCGATGTGCCTCCATTCGGCGGCCTTGTCCGCGTCCTGCTGGCTGGAGCGCGCGACGAGGCCGACGACGGTGTCGAGCTCGCGCTCCGCGACGAAGTCGCCTGGACGAGGCCCGTGTTGACGCCAAGCTGCGGGAGGAGGAGCTTGAACTGCTTGTCGTCGAGGTAGTCGCCCGGGGCAAAGTGAGGAGGCGCGGCGGCTCCGGCTTCGGCTCGGCGTCCTCCATCTTCACCACCAACGCCGTCGGCGGGCGCTGGCGGGAGCTCGACCCCGAGGACGACGAGGCCGCGGAAGAGGAGGCGGCGCATCCGCGGCGGTACCGCTCCGACTCGCGCTTGGCGAAGACCGGCGGCGCGGCGATGCCGTAGTTGCGGTAGCGGTAGCTACCATGGATGCGCGCCGCGTGCGACTTCACCTTCTCCGCCTCCGTCTTCTCGCCAGCGGGAGGAGCAGTGGAGCTCCCACCGCGCTCGGTGGAGCGTTCGCCGTGGCCCACCTGGCCGCCCCCGCGCCCGCGCCCTGCCACCATCGTCGCCGGCGGGAGGTGGGGACGCTCGATCTACACTCTATCGCGTCGATTGCTCGCCGGAGGGGTGGCGATTTGACGTCGGCAGGAGGCGGAGAGGCGGAGGAGCGGATGGGGTTTGGCCCCCATCCGCCTCGCCGACCGCTATATATGCAGGTGTTTTGGCGGTTTGGGCTGCGGCCTGGATACATTTTCCGGGCCAGACCACCGATGTGGGGTCTGGTCTGGCCCAAAAATCGGCCCAAACCCCCATATCGGCTCGCCGCCACGTTTGCAGGCCGATATGGGGATCTGCTAGATGCTCTAACATGAGTAAAATTCACCGTTAGTACCTGAACTTGATACCCTTTTTCGATACGGTCATCGACCTCAGAAATATTTACGGTCACTAAATACGACGACTATGTCACGACGGTCACTGGCGTCTGTACTGGTTTCTGTATCTGAATGTATTCGCTTACGTGGCACCGAGTGGACCTGATTTATCCGCCTCTACCACACATACAGGAAATATTTTATAATATTAAAAATCAGAAGGGTTCAAGTGCAAAATTCCAAAGAGATAAGGTAGTCTTCTCCTCTGGCTCCGGCGGCCGGTGCCGCCCTTCCCACTCCGCCGCCGCCCTCCCCGCCTAGGCGCCTCTCTCCCGTCCTCCCCGTGTCGGCGCTGCTCCCTCTATATCTTCCCGCGATGGTGCTGCTCCCTCTCTATCTCGGCGCAGCCTGCGGCACCGCAGCGAGGAGCGCGCGACGAGGAGGAGGTGGCCAGAGCCGGGCGTCTGACCCCGTGCTCGTGCTGCTCCGTGCGGGCCGGTGGCGTGAGGAGGTAGGACTGCCGGTGGGGGAAGGGGACGGCAAAGGCGTGGGGAGGAAGGGGTCGGCGTGGGTGGAAGGGGCCAGTGAAGGCGAGGGGAGGAAGGGCCGCCGACGACCTCCTGCTCCAGCACGACTCCAGTAGAAACCACCGGCGTCGAGGATGGGGTCTAGCCGGAGCACTGGCCGGGCGTGGCCGCGGAGCCGCCGCCGCCCCCACCGCATATGGCCGGTGAGCTCCGGCCGACTCGCCGCCCCTCTCCAGCGTAAGGCCGACCATGAACACACACGTACACGCTGCAAGCAAGCAGGTTGATCAATTATTGGTAGCTAGCTTCACATGCGATGCAATACATACGGACACTATAGGATGCTGAGAACGTCGTGTGGAGATCGACGGCCAGCGTGGTGACGAAGTGGCCGACGCTGGGCGTCATGCGCCGCGGGCGCGGCTAGGATTGGCACGCGCCATGGGTGTGGGCGCCGGTCGATGATGGAGATGTTGGAGACGCGCGTCCGTGTCCGGTGGTGGTTTGTGGAGTCGGGTGGGAGAAGAGAGGAGGAAGAAAGGGAGTGTGACACCACCTGTCGGTCTGGACAGAGGACCCTACATGTTAGTCTTTACGCTTGGGTTTGATTTAGGGGAGGAATTTTTTGTAAAAAAGTTACACTGTTTCTGTTTAGACCGGTCAACACCCGTCGAAAACATTGCTATACGCAGGCCCAGTGACCGCCATGATACATCCGCCGTATTTAGTGACCGTAAATTGCGTATTTCTGAGATCGATGACCATATCGAAAAATGATGTCAAGTTTAGGTACTAACGGTGAATTTTACTCCTCTAACATCCCGAGATTAAGATTGCCAGTCTTCGCTCACCCAAATCGATCTTAAGCGGATAGCCAGAGATGGAGCTCACATGAACCGGATATGCAGGCGAGTAGGTGACCAAAGAACTGGACTCTCGCGAAACACTAGTACACCTATCACAAGCCTTTTTTTTGAGAGAGAGAGAATATTACAAGCCTTTTGGAACTCTATAAGTAGCACGCAACACCAGCTATCTCTCCCACAACCAAACCACACCGCCAGAGCTAGCTAGCTGCATAACCACAGTCACAAACGTCCAGCAACATGGCTTCGAGAAAAACCGCGGTTGTCCTCCTCCTCGGGCTGCTCCTGTCATGTGTTGCCATGAGCGGCGCTGTGCGGACCTTGCAGGAGGAGACCGTTCCGTCCAAGGACGAGGAGCACAAGCCCGAGCTGCCACCGCTCCCCAAGGTGGAGCTGCCGCCGTTCCCCAAGGTCGAGCTGCCACCTAAGCCCGAGCTGCCCAAGGTGGAGCTGCCGCCGTTCCCGGAGGTGCACCTACCACCCAAGCCCGAGCTGCCCAAGGTTGAGCTGCCGCCGTTCCCGGAGGTGCACCTGCCACCCAAGCCCGAGCTGCCAGCTATCCCGGAGGTGCACCTTCCAGCCAAGCCGGAGCTACCCAAGGTGGAGCTGCTGCCCAAGCCCGAGATGCCCGTCATCCCCGAGTTCCACTTCCCGAAGCCAGAGGCTAAACCATGAGGATTGTCTGCACTCGTGTTCTCCCCTCCCCTCGCTCTCGTAACATTCGTATCCAGTGTTGGTCGTTCTGTCTTAGTGTCTTTGGTGTGATTGTTTAGTTCGGATTGTCAGCAGTATCGTGATCGTGACTGATGAGTGAATCGTTTATCTATGGCGCGCCTACTTACAATACATGGGATGGGATGAGATGTACATGTACATTACTGTTGATGTTTACATTGATGTATACGAAACAAATGTGTTGGTCTCACCGCTTTCTTTTTCTCGATTTTTTCTGAAAAGCTCAGCTCGTGCTCATGCATGACTTTGTTCCACCAAGAATTTTCCGAAGCTTGGTTTTCACTCCATATTCTTTCATCGACAAAACAAATAAGCCTATATCGTTTTTGTTTGTTCTCGCACTAGTGTGTGGTATTTTTGGCGCATGCAATATAATGTCCCTGAATGTGGTGTCAATATGCTTAATAATAATTTCAACTTCTATTCTGAATCAAACTTCTCTAAGTTTGGAAAAGTCTATACAAAAAATCTACTTAATTTACGTCAAAAGCATATATATTACAGAAATATGTTTATTTTTTTGTGTTGTAGATGTTGGCATATTTTATTAGAGAATCAGCTAAGCGTAGAAAAGTTTGACATTATATGAAGCTAGACCTTCAGTTAATTAGAAATAGATGGAGTACCTAGAAAAACAGAATTTCGGATAAATTCAGAAGTTTATTCAGACGATGTGAATGAGTAGCTTTTCTCCATGGCGAAAAAGCTTCTAAGTAAAAAAAAAAACCCGGACAGTTCAGACAGACAAACCATGATTTGGAAACCATGGGAATGGGATCCTCTCATATACAAATCTTTGTTTTTGAGTTGGGCCAACCATGACACACAAGTTTAGGTTACGGTGCACTTTAACTCAAATAAATTACTAACACTAACACTATAATTCTTCTCTTCCACAGTATAATAGGCTAAAGAATTGTTCTCGATTTCTCTCCTGATAAGGCATGAAAGACCATCAGCGACAAACAGAAATAAATACGGGACCTGGTATCACACACCTTTTGTTTGCGGACGACTGTCTACTGTTCTTTGAGGAAACTGTCGAGCAAGGACGTTTAATCAAATCTATCTTGAACAGCTATGAAAAGAGCACCGGCCAACTGGTCAGTTTGGGTAAGTGCTCCATACTATATGGGAATCAATGTTCCTCTGTGGTGTAGGCGGAGCTTAAGGAAATCCTGAAATATGAGACTGTCTGCTTCGAGGAGAAATACCTGGGTCTTCCTGTCCCTGAAGGAAGAATGACAAAAGGCAAGTTCAAACCAACAAAAAGAAAATTTACAAAACATGCTAGCGACTGGGCTGAGAAGTATATGTCGTCAGGTGCTAAAGAGATCTTGATCAAGTCTATCCTACAAGGTATATGTACGTATGCGATGGGGATTTTTAAGTTCTCCTTCGGCCTAGTGGAGGAGCTTACCCATATTATTCGGGATTTCTGGTGGGGGGATGAGGAGAACAGACGCAAGATGCATTGGAGGGTTTGGGATAAAATTACGTGCCCTAAATCATAGGGTGGTATTGGATTTAGAGATTTGCGCGTCTTCAATCAAGCACTTCTAGCAAGACAAGCTTGGCGCCTCATACAATATCCCGACAGTTTATGTGCAAGATTACTAAAGGCTAGATATTACCCTTCTGGTGACCTGTTGGATACGGCGTTTATAAAGAACCAATCTCAAACTTGGCAAGGAATTGTGTACGGCCTAGACTTGCTGAAGCAAGGAATCATTTGGCGAATTGGTTCTGGCTCTAAAGTGAGGACCTTCAGAGACAATTGGTTGCCGCGGGCTGGTGCCATGAAAGTGGAAGGAAGGAAAAACAATTCCCGGATGAGATGGGTTTCGGAGCTTATAGACCCTACGACTCGTGCTTGGAACGAAGTGGCGGTTCAGGCGTGTTGCTCTGATGCGGATGCTGCAATAATCATCTCTATTAAATTACTGCCTCGAGCTACGGAGGACTTTGTCGCCTGGAACTACGAAAAGAATGGCGTTTTCTCTGTTAGGTCCGCCTACCGCTTAGGTATTAATCCCATCATCCAGCGCAATTCACAGGGGCAGTCTAGTTCGGAACCATCCGGCGATCGCTCTATCTGTAAGGTTGTATGGGAGGCTACGGTACCACAAAAGCTTAGAATTTTTGCCTGGAGAGCGGCGACGGACAGTCTGGCTGTGCTCTCTGAGCTCAAGAAACGTATTAAAATGATTGAACCTATTTGCTCCGTGTGTGGCCAGGAGGTTGAAGATAGTCATCATGCCCTTGTTCGCTGTAATCTGGCCAGCGCCCTCCAGGATGAAATTCGGAAACACTGGCAGCTTCCAACTGAAGAAATCTTTCAACAAAGGGGGAAGGAATGGATCTTGCACCTCCTCAGCAGCGTACCCAAGGATACCCGCTCGAAAATCATATTTTTGTTGTGGCGTGTGTGGCACCATAGGAACAATGTGGTCCATGGCGACGGGAAGGCGCCGATCTCGGCATCTGCTACGTTTATTGCTAATTATCACCGATCTTTTTCTAGTGCTCGTGGCCTGCAGGTTAATGACCAAAGCACTCTAGACGATCCGCTAAATACTCGCAGATGGGTTCCTCTGCTGGAAGGTGAGCTAAAGGCTAATGTGGACGCGGGCTGGGACGAAGCATCGAAGATGGCGGGGCTAGGGATCATCATCCGTGACCACCTGGGTCAGGTCACCCTCTCCGAGTGGAAGCATGTCCTCCCCTGTGCGAGTGCGGAAGAAGCTGAGTTACAAGCATGTGTTAATGGTATTAAACACCTCATATCTTCGGGGGTTAGCAAGGTGACGGTGGAAACAGACTGTCTAAGAGTAGTCCAAGGCATAGCAAGTGCGGACAAGGAACTTTCTGGTGGTTGGGCCATCTATAACGAAGCTCGAGACCTACTTAGGATCTTTGGAAATATCACCGTGTGTAAGATAGACCGAACTAGTAATAGTGCAGCGCATGTGCTTGCACAATTAGGCAAGTCAGGGCTTAATGGTTGCCTTCGTGATGCTGCTCCCTCCTGCGTGTCGGAGCTCATCGCCCATGATTGTAATTGACTTGTTTTCGGGCCAGCAAGTTTCAGACGCACTCTTTTCCTTCTAGGGTACCGTAAGGGACTATAAGGTTTTTAATGAGGCGGCTTGCTGGTCGTAATAGATGGCTTTTTCAAAAAAAAAGGCTAAAGAATTGTTCTAAGATATTTTTTTTAAGCCTGACAATGTTTGTAGAAATAAGTGCTAACAGCCACCGTAAGTATTATTAGATCAATTATGAAATTTACATACATTTTTATATTGCGTACTAACTTGTATTTCACACAATACACTTTTGCATATATTAGCGGTCGATGTACTTCACTTTTAAAAGCGGTGCGAGTTTTTCATGTGGACCTTGTTTTCATGGCGTACAAAATCCCTTTATAAGACCTGGAAACCAGAAGCCATGACCCTCGTGCATGCATCCTCTTAACCAAACCTCCTTTCTAAAATATAAGACGTATTTCGTTTCCTTTGACCACGGCTTTGACCAAGATTTATTCATTTAATATGTGTTTATTTTTACTATTATTAGTTGAGTGCCCGTGCGATTGCTATGGGAGTTTCAAATTTTAATGTTTGATACTTGGGAAACGATCTTAGTGTCTTTGGTGTGATTGTTTAGTTTGGATTGTCAGCAGTATCATGATCGTGAGTGATGAGTGAATCGTTTATATATGGCGCGCCTACTTACATGGGATGGGATGTACATGTACATTATTGTTGATGTTTGCATCGATGTATACGAAACAAATGTGTTGGTCGATTTTTTCTGAAAAGCTCATGCTCATGCATGACTTTGTTCCACCAAGAATTTTCTGAAGCTTGGTTTTCACTCCATATTCTTTCATCGACAAAACAAATAAGCCTATATCGTTTTGTTCTCCCACCAGTGTGTGGTATTTTCAGCTCATGTAGTATCCCTGAATTTGGCGTCAACATGCTTAATAATAATTTCAACTTCTAGCTCCGTTCTAAATAAAACTTCTCTAAGTTTGGAAAAGCCTATACAAAAAATATGCTATTATTTACGTCATTAAGCATATATGTTACGGAAATATGTTTATTTAAAAATCTACTATTTTTTCCTGTGTTGTAGATGTCGGTATATTTTATTAGAGAATCAACTAAGCTTAGAAAAGTTGAACATTATATAAAGCTAAACTTCCAATTAATTAGAAAGAGATGGAGTACCTAGAAAAGAAGAATTTCGGGTAAATTTAGAAGTTCATTCAGATGATGTGAACAAGTAGCTTTTCACAATGGCGACAAAGCTATCAGACAGCTCACACATACAAATCACGATTTGGAAACCATGGGATCCTCTCATATATAAATCTTCGCTTCGAGATCAATCCAACCATGACACACAAGTTTAGGGACATAACGGCATACTTTAACTCAAATAAATTGCTAATATTGTGATTCTTCTGTTCAACAATATAATAGGCTAAAAAACTGTTCTAAGTCTGATCATGTTTGTAGAAATATTAGTGCTAACAGTCAAAAACACAAAATTACTATCATTAGATAAATTATGAAATTTGCATATATTTTTATATTGCGTACTAACTTGTATTTCACACAATATACTTTTGCATAAATTAGTGGTCGAAGTACTTATTTTTTCAAAGTGGAGCGATGTGTTTTTTCTTTTGTTTGGACCTTATTTTCATGGCATACAAATACAAAATCCCTTTATTAAGACGTGGAAACCTGAAACTGTGACTCTCGTTCATGCATCCTCTTAACCAAACCTATGTTCCAAAATATAAGACGTATTTTGTTTCCTTTGACCACGGCTTTGTGCAAGAGTAACTCATTTAACATGTGTTTATGTGATAGTAAAAATCATAACAATAAGTAAATACTTTCTAAATTTCAAATTTTCACATTTTTCTATTTGTGAATCTGTGGTTCGGTTCGGCACATCAGTACTACCTCCGTTCCAATGGATAAGGGCTATTTAAAAAAATCAAGCTAAGTAAAGTTTGATCAAACTTTTAGAAAAAAGACCTCTGCTTCAGTGTCCCCGTTCTCCCAAACAAAAAGCATAAGGACGCTAAGGATTGGTCTATACCTCTTCCTGCCCTCCGAACCTAATAAGGGGTATTGGCCAATCCTAGCCATCTTTAGAAAAAACTTAAGAATTGTATTATTATATAGATAACATATGAAAATATATTTCATATAATATATCAAAGGGTGTTGATTTGAGATTATACATATCAATCTTTTCTGAAAAAACTTGGTCAAAATTTTATGCAATTTGGCTTTTGGAAAAAATATAAGTCATGTTCGTTGGAATACAGGTAGTAGTTTATTTTTGTCGAAATACGCTTTCTTCGGAAACAAAAAAGCTAGAGGGGAGAATTGGCCACCTATATGAACTACAATGTGAATGTTCCAGTGCATCGTTCTTAATAGTAAGATGAGGTCCTATCAAATTTTTTCTAAAAAATATTCTCTCCGTCTCAAAATAGATGTCGAATATTCGTCAAAAATTGTTGTATCTACATTATTAGATACATCCAAATTTAGAAAATTTTGCAACATCTATTTTAAGACGAGAAGACTTGGCTTTGTCCCCGCGATAGGTAAACAACACCGCCCCTAGGTCGTCCCCACGCGGCGGCCAGGGCGGTCTCCTCCGTCCTCGACACCCCCCCCCAGCGCGCATTTCCCCTGCCTCCGGCGGCGCCGGATCCCCCTGGATCCCGTTCAGGAGATGGACGGCGGCAGGCGTCTTCATCCTGGCGGAATATGCATCGACGGGCCGCTGCGATCTGGGCGACTCGGGGTGGAGGCGGTGGTTCTCCGTGGTGGCGATTTGGTGGAGGAGGAGCTAGTGTTGGGATTCCGTTTGGAAGACCTAGATCGGCTCTCTGACCCTAATTGCCGGCAGGATCCTGGCGAGGCCATGTACCTCCTGGCCATGGTGGGCGTGTGCCGGAGCAGCAAAGTGTGGCCGTGGAGCGTGCAGCGAGATGGGTTCGATCTGGACCTTGATCCGATCTGGTACTTGTCTCTGGCATTACCTTGCTTTCTCCTTCGTTGTTCTGATCGGCAGCGTGGGGGCTTGCTGGTGTGATTGAATAATGGAGGTGGTCCTAGGGTTCCTCTTGCGCAAAGATGAAGATCAGCTTGATGTTGGCCCTCGTGGATCTAGTCGGAATGGTGAGTTCCGGAAGGCTCCGCCGGCGAACTCCCATGGGCGAATAATGCCTGGATAAGGCTCCGCCGGCGAACTCCCATGAGCGAATAATGCCTGGAGATTGCCAGATTGGAGGGATTCGATCGTGCGCACCCATGTTTTACTCTGACCGTTTGGGTTCAGAGGGAGCGCTTCGAAGCTCTGTTGGCTGTTAATATCATGGGGCATGTTCTCGTTCCATAGTGCTGACAGAGAATGTCATGGAGACCGGGTTCTGAGGACTGGCAATGGTGGTTCGAGTCTGGGTGGTGATGAGGAATTAGCTTGATGACTCGTGACTTGGAGCAGTGGCATGCAAGTGGAGGCGACTGCACAGGAGATGTTCATAGTCCTACCTTTCAGGGTGAAAACCTAGGGTCTGGCCTTAATTGGTTATGCCTGGCAATGGCCTTGTTAAATGTATTGTTTTGAGAGCGTGGATTTTTTTCAGGGTGAAAATCTAAGATATGTGATCGGGCGATGACGGTGTTCGTGCACTGTTTCCTTTTTGAGACGTCGCTTTTGGAGAAGCTGGACTTCTGGTGTTGTCTTGGTGGTGGTAGTACTGATGTTCCAACGAATGGATCACCGTAGTGGGACTTTTCTTTTTGTAATTTTTCTTTCTTTTTTTGGTTGTGTGCATCCGTATAGCCGCTAGGACAATGCGTTGTTGCAGAGGTTGTGTGTAATTGGTATCTTCTGATATTAATATATGCTCTTTTCCAAAGAAAATAATCTATTTTAAGACAGGAGTGAGTAATACGAGGTCAGAACTACCTTGATTGGGAGGCCAAACGCCCAGCAGATGCTTACTACTACGAGCTGGGTGCCAGGTTTTCCTTTCCAAGCCGCAAATATGACAGGTCGGGACCTGATTTGGCAGTCTGTTGGCTTGAACTGCAAGTGAATCAGATTTCTGGGCAACGGTTGGCCTAATTACAACTGTACTGTAAAATGTATGTGCTGGCCTGGTAGTCGTACCTGCTCGGCTGCTCCCCTTGACATGCACGCTGCATACAGCCATGCATGGCGTCGAAATCAAAACTCAGAAGTGCAAACTGGCCGGATCGTCAAACCGAACTGCACCCACATATATATCCACGTACGTGTAGATGGCCAACCTGGTTTCCAAACCGCCGGACTCTCCCGCCACACGCCACAAGCAGCTTTTGCACCCTATACATAAGTACCACGCACACCTCCTCTGTATGTACATCACACATCCAAAGACAAATAACTACAGCGACCGGCAGGACGATAGCCTAGCCTCACCAGCACCGGCATGGCTTCGAAGAACACGGGCGTCCTTGTACTCTTCCTCGCGCTGCTCCTCTCACGCGTCGCCATGAGCAGCGCGGCGAGAAACCTGCAGGAGGTGGAGGTCAGTAGTCCGCCCCAGGAAGAAGACTCGTCCCCCGCCGGCGCGATGATGCCAGACTTGCCCGTGCCACACCTGACTGTCCCGGGACTGCCATCTGTGCCGGAGCTGCCGCCGCTGCCAGAGCTTCCGCCGTCGCTGCCCAAGTTTGAGATGCCGTTGTTCCCGGAGATGCACCTGCCGGCGTTCCCGGGGATGCCCTGGAAGCCCGCCGTGCATATTCCCACCATTCCAGGGTTCAACTTCCCGGACCTGAACCTGCTGGAGACTAAGCCGTGAGGACTCGCCGCTTTCGTTGTCCAGTTGTGCTTTGGTTTCGAGTGTGTGCTGGCAACGTACGGTCGATCGGTTCGGTCTTTGTGAGCTCTGATGGGCGATCGATTGCATGAGCCATGATCTAGTTCATTTCTTGTGTGTTATGTGTTTGTTGCGATCAAGTTCTTTCCATTCCTATGACGAAGTCCTTACATTGTAGTATTAGGAGCTCATAATCCTGCATTGAGAGAATTACATTTGGATGTTACATCATAGCCTTTCGCATCACATGCATGAATGGCTTCTTCTAGGTGATACGGATTTCTCTACAAGAAGATCAAATACATATGAACCAAGAGAGAATACGTTTTTCCCTGCTCCCTTCGGTCCATATTAATGTTTTCAATTTTATCTAGATTCGCATGTATCTAGTTAAGTATTTTAACTATATGTATTTGTATCCAGATAAAGTTGAGAATATTAATATAGACCACAGGAAGTACCAAACTTGTTGATGAGAGTGGGTTTGATTCATGATCTTCAAACCAAGAGAAATCGATCAACATACTTTATAAAGGGCAACTTTATTTTCTCCCTGCATCACAAGCAGTATAGTTGCTAAGGTGGACATGCCACCCAAATCTGATTTCACAATTATCAAATATCAGATACAACAAGTTTTTTTTTATCCATGTTGAGTATCTCATACATGAAGATTTCACCATATTGGATAGCAACAACAAGAGGTAGGGATGGAATAATCTACAACCTAAAAGAGACGATTACATGGATACATGGAAATATGTTGGCTCAAAAACGTTGTCCCAAGTGCTATGGAAGGCTGGTGACTCGCATTTCTCGGCCGAGCTGATGGCAACGAAGAAACACTTCTTCTGCTTGGGCACATTTTATATCAAGGATGACACGGAGATTTGGTTCTAGGCGGATAAATGGCTTGAGAACGCCATGCTCCGGGAACGCTCCGGAACCGTATCAAGCTCTTTACAGCATTATCCGTTACAGAGGGGATACCATTGCAAATATACTTGCTTCGACTCCACCAAATGTGACGTCCATGCGAAACTCAATGGTTATAGACTTGCTTCGGGAAACACTTTGTTACAACGTTTAATCACAGTGTAGTTGTCTGATGGATCTGATGCGTTCTCGTGGAATCTACTGGAGAGTGGAAAATTTTCAGTAGATTCTACGTACAGAGCACTAGTATAACGTGAGACTCCAATAGATAATAATAAAATGATCTGGAAGATGAAGATATCATTGAAAACAAACCCAAAAAATTATTGCTATCTTCGTCGAAGGGTGATCCTTACAAAAGACAATCTTGTTAAAAGGAATTGACATGGAAGTAAGAAGTGTTTTTTGCTACCATGATGAGACAATTAAACATCTCTTTTTTCAATGCAAATTTGCTAATACTATATGGTCAGTAATCCAAATGGCTTCTGGATTGTCTCCTCCTTGTAGTGTTGCCAACATATTTAGCAACTGATTACATGGGACTGAGTACAAGTACATAATTCTGATTATGGTGGGAACGCTTGCCATTATTTGATCGATTTAATTATGTATGAATGTCAAAGTTTTTAAAGATAAATCTTTTTTCTTATGCAAGTTAGCTACAGATGCACCACTACACTCGGTTTATGGTCCCTTCTACATCGTGTGGAGTTGAGAGACATATTTACGAAGTTCTGTACATGGTTGGAAGATATGGGAGACATATTTTACTAGATATGGATGATAGCGTGATCTCGGGATTGGTCCTCTACCTAGGCGTCATACAGACGATGTTGTTTAAATGCATTTTACCTTTTTTTCTTTTTGTCGATTGAGGAACAACTTTTGCCTGGGCGCATCTCAGTTATGCAGAGACCAGGTGTATGGTTTAAACCTTTAAATAATAAAACGTCCATTATAAAAAAAACATGGATTTGAGATTAACTTGTAGGGTCCGCAAAAACTGAAATCGTGAAAACTGGTGAGTTATTCCTTTTCATTTTCTTTCACATATTTTTATCTAGTCCAAAAACTTGAACTAGGAGAAACCGGCCAAACCAGACAAACAATTTCTGCACACGCTTAATCATTTCGTCGGAGAGAAACTCATTTTTTTATGGCAAGCTTCTTCCTTAATTTTTCTTTGTTTTTCCTTCTCTATCGGTTGTTTTTCATCTCCTTTGTGTTAGAATTATAATCCTTACCATGTGATCGCTCGTACATAAAAAAAATGACAAAACCGACCTACTAAACATACGTTCTAGACTTATAGCAACCTCTTTATTCGAAATGGGGGTGTACCACAGCCTACACGTGCAGTTTTCTTTATTATTTTATTCCATAGTCTCCTTACAACTTATTACATCATGGGTTGCACAACGTGGCAATGCGAAGCAGCCAAAAGAAAATATAAGCACAGGGTTTTAGTCCCGGTCCGGCCGGTTGCGCAACCGGGACTAGGAAATCGACACTAGAGGCTCCTATTAGTCCCGGTTGTGTTACGAACCGCGACTAAAGGAACTCCACGTGGCCGCGGTGGAGAGCGGCGGGGAGGGGGGGGGACCTTTAACCCCGGTTCTTACCACGAACCGGGACAAAAGGAGCTCTGTCGCGATAGTGTTTTGGGGGTTTCGGCTGCCGGGTTCTGCCGCGACAGAGTTTTAGGGCAGATTTCTGCCGCGACAAGAGAGAGAGGTTTGGCGTAAGTGACGTACCGAGAGATGATATATAAACAACTCGACGCTACTACATACAGTAATGAAGGAACCATTACACAACATCCTCATGAATATAGAGATCTAAGTGACCTCTTTCTTTGTGCTTGGTCGAACATATTACATACAATACACTTTCATGCATATATACAATATAATTTCTCTTACGATCCCTATTCTCTAAATATAAATTCTCTATGGTATTCTCCAGTTGGATCTATGACCTGCTTAACTAAGAATTCCACCAATTCCTCTTGAATTGCTCGTACACGATCTATTGATAGGAGGTCGTCCCACATCCATTCGATCTAATTTTAAAAAGTGGATCAATATATATTAATGAACCTCAACACAATTAATGGTAATAAAATAAAATTGTGAACATTGTTTATGTACTGCAAGTTGTTGTGGAATTCTGCCCAGCTCATATGTCGTCCAGCGAATGTACTCGCAAACGTAGTATGGTAATTTAAATAAAAATAACCCAAACTCGAAACAAATTTAAATAATAAACCTATGCCAAAACTATTTCACAACGAGTAACCCCTTTCTGCCACTCCCGCCCGCACGGCGCTGCACTCAAGCTTGCGGCACCACCACCAACGGCGTTGCACAGATGCCACGCTGGCCCCGTGGGCCATGGCGCCGCAGCGATACCATGCTGGCTCGACCCTACAGCGCCAACCACTCTGGCGCCGCACATACCACTGCTGCTCCTGTCAGTGCGGCGCGGCAGCTCGTGCCACGCTGGCGCGTGGGCCCCATGCAGCGTTAGTGTCGCGCCACTCGGGCTGGCGCCGCACCCTAGCCTGCCGCGCACGGCGCCGCACAAGCAGCATCACTAAGACACGCGGGGCTCGGCCCGGCCCGACCCTCTTCTTCCTCTTGTCCCATTTTCACTCGAGCAAGAAGGTGGTGGCGGCGGCTCTCTCTCTCCCCTACTCCAATCTCCACCAAAAACACAAGATTCGAAGGAAAACTCGGAGGATTATTTGCTCAATCGCTTCCTCAAGGTATTCTCCTCTACTTCCCTCAATTTCAACCACAAATTTTAAGTTATTTGTTCATATTTTGCAAAATTCGTCCAAATCTAGAACCTCATTGAATATGTAATTTTTTATGGAGCAATGGTATGTTTGGTAGATATATAGAGTTAGTATTGGTATAGGATTGGTATACTGAGCCTTCTTGTGTAGGTAGCTAAGATTTTTAGGGTTAGGGTTAAGATAAGGGTTAGGGTTAAGATAACGGTAAGGTTTTGGTTTTGTGAGCATGTTGTTAGTGCAAAATTTGGTATAGGTACTTATTGAATTTATTACCGTTGTTTTTTTATACTTGTTTTAGGTATGGCTAGAATTGTGCATGTTCATCATACGGACAAAGATGGATTCTTGAGAGGCAATATTGAGTCGGATCCGGATGAGATTGACCTAGTGTCCGAGCATAGTCCTACCTATCCCAAGGTGTTGCACCAAGTTCGAGTAGATTTGAATTGGGTTGATCCTAATGATGTTGTTGAGTTGGAAGGTAAGCACAATGTTGGATTTGGGATGCACAATCGTTGGAAGACAATGCGTATTAGCTCTAAGCAACATTGGGTTGCATATAAGGAAGTGGTGGCCGAATCATAAGACAAAGCTCTTGAACTATTTGCCACAAAAAGGTTGATACTAATATGCAAAAGAGTATCATACAAGTTGCCTCCCCATATGAAGCTCGGAGTCCTCCACCCATTAACCAAGAGGAATTTATTGAGCCTCCTTTGACCCAACAACATGAAGTGAGGACATGTGTGAGCCCCGTTTCAAACAACCAAGATGAAGCAGTGGGAGAGGACAATGATGAGTACGAGGACAGTGAGGACGAGGTGGAGCTCAATGACAACACTCTTGGAGATTTGGACCTATATCTTACATAAGAGAACATGGATCACGACATCCCATATTCTCGAATGTATGCATTAGACTCGGGTGAGGATGGCCCTGATCAAGAGGTTGATGAAGAGGGGTTCACGAAGGATGAGGCCGAAGTGCACGAGAAGGTATTGGGAAGGGATCCTCGGATACCCTTGATGTGCGATCTCAGTCTAGCGGATGAAGCCACGGTTGACGGTGGCAAAGGTGTAGTGCTTGGACCAAGGCCAACTTCGTACCGGGATGGTAGCCACGAGAAGAACGGGATTTCAAAAGGACTTAGGTTTGCCACATTGTTGGAACTTAAGCAATGGATCAAGGACTTCTCTATTAGGTATCATCGGCCATTCATGGTGGTACACTCAGATGTGAACAAGCGTTACACTATTAAATGCGAGGATGATGGATGCCCTTGGATTGTGCGGGCAAGACCATACAAGGGAGGCCCCGATTGGCGCATTTCAAGCTGTGTGTCAACACACATGTGCCATGGAAAAAGGGTGGATGGCAAAGATTTGAAGCACGAGCACCGCCAGCTAACCTCCGAGTTCCTCTCCTATAGGCTTTCGAACCAAATTTTATCACTTCCTACAATGACCATCAAGATGGTCATGGAGATTGTAGAAGCTCTATTTAACTATGAGGTGAAATATGGGAAGGCCTAGAAGGCGAAGCAAGCCGCATTCAGGATGTTGTACAGTGGTTGGGAAAAATTATATAGCCGAATCCCTAGGTTGGTGTTAGCAATGGCCAATGCTAACCCGAGCATGGTTCACGTGGTCGAGCCATATGGCCCCGAAACAATGGTTCGTAACGGAAGAAATGTTCGAGTATTTGGGCGTGCTTTTTGGGCGTTCGAGCAATGCGTAAGGG
This sequence comes from Avena eriantha, assembly GCA_910589775.1. NCBI lineage: Eukaryota > Viridiplantae > Streptophyta > Magnoliopsida > Poales > Poaceae > Avena > Avena eriantha. The sequence continues at coordinate 110,983,595 of OU342741.1, forward strand.
GCTTCGAACATTGTAGGCCGGTAATCTCCATTGATGGCACCTTCTTGACCGGGCAGTTCCGTGGCACTCTTTTGATTGCAATTGGAAATGATGCAAATAACCGGTTGCTTCCCTTGGCTTTTGCTTTTGTTGAGGCGGAGAACAATGTTAATTGGGAGTGGTTCTTACGTCTTTTGAGAACCAAGGTATTACCGCTTGATAGGGAAATATGTGTCATCTCGGATCGCCATCAAGGAATTCTCAATGCGGTGACGATCGACATTCCCGGTTATCCTCCTTTGCATCACGGATGGTGCATGAGACATTTTGTTTCCAACTTCTATAGGGCATGTAAGAGCAAGGAGTTGTCGGATGATCTTCAAGATTGTTGTCTTGCTTTCACGGATCGGCGTTTCAAAAACTTATATCTCATAATGTTGAACAACAAAAAACTCGATTCGAAGGGTCAAGAGTTTCTCAGTAGGCACATTCAACTCTGGGACAAGTGGGCACAAGCTTATGATGAGGGTGGCTGGAGGTATGGTCAAATGACAAGCAACATGGCAGAGGCCTTCAACAAGGTGCTTAAGGGTGTCTGTGCATTGCCCGTCACTGCAATAGTTCGATACACATTCGACAAGTTGAATAGTTATTATTTCAACTACTCACTTGAAATGGATAAGCAAATTGCGGGACAGAACAAAAACAAGTACAAGTACAAGTACCCACCCAAGGTTGACGATTGGATGACATTTCAGTCACGGAAGGTGGACTCCCAAGTTGCCACGGTTTTTGATAACAATGAGCTCGTTTACCAAGTGGTCGAGCCTAGAGGAACCACTTCGGATGGTGTCCAACACGGAGGCCGAGCCTTCAAAGACTCCCTAAGGAATTGTGATTGCACATGCAAAAGGCCATTGTTGCTTCATCTCGCTTGTTCTCACTTGCTATGTGCGTCTCGGAAGCGCCATGTCGATTATAATCATGAGCGCACTGTTAGAGAGTCCGAGTTCTCTATCATGAAGACGAAGATGACTTGGGCTCCTCGATTTCATCCATACCTTGACCAATCACAATGGCCGGAGTACCATGGATTGCAACTATGGCCTCATCCGGAATGGAAGGTGGTTAAACATGGTAGACACAAGACAAAACGTTTTATAAGTGACATGGACGGATGGGGCTGTGTTGGTGCACGGGAATCGGGAAACGACCAATTTCAAGAGCCTTGTGAGAGATCTCGTTGTGGCAAGTGTAGTGGTGAAGGGCACAATGCTAGGAGTTGTACACAAAGGAAGAGAGCAAAAGGAAATGAAGCAAGCACAAGCGGTCCAAGCCAACAAAAATGAGCCTAGCCAACCAAGAAGTAGCCAACAAAATGGTCCAATTCAACAAAATCCTAGCCAACAAAATGGTCCAAGCCATCAAGTTCCTAGCCAAGGGACAAGTAGCCAACACGTGCCAAGCCAAGGGAGGAGTAGCCAACATACTCGTAGGCAATAAACTCCTAGGAAACAAAGAGGCCGGACACTTGGTCTTAGTAGAGGAAGATGTCGATCACTTGGGCTTGGTAGAGGAAGAGGGCGTGGACCAAATCCGGCTATTATGACAGGTTATTTGGCGGGACCAAATCCGTATGCGCATAGGTATGGCAGAAAAAATGATCACACTTTTATGCTTACTTTACTATCTTTCATGCTTATATTTTTCAAACCACTATTGTTCACATTCATGCTTACTTAACTAATTAACTTTCACCTTTTCCCTTATTATAGGTATGGCCAACAAGAACAATGATGGGGATGGTGTGAACTACTCGAAGTTGTGGGCGGATGCTTTGGCAGTGGTGAGAGAGAGGAAGGAGAAAGAGGAAGAGGGGGAGAGGAAGAGGAAGGAAGTTGAGGAAGAGGAAGAGAGGAAGCGGAATGAGACATTTGCTCGTGAATTCGAGTCGGTGGTTCAACTTGCTCGTGACTTGAGAAAAAAGGAGGATGAAGCGGAGGAGAAAAAGAGGAAGAAGGAAGAGGAAGATAAGAAGAGGAAAAAAGAGAAGGAAGAGGAAGAGATGAAGAAGAAAAAGGAGAAGGAAGAGGAGGTCCAATGCTAGGCCACCTTGCGCCTATCAAGCGGAAAGGCCACGGAGGGCATATCGTACATCCACGACCCATGGAACGGAGGTTCCAATTTGTTGGTGCGAAGATGATTGCATTGTTAAGAAGTCCATCGACTACAACTCTGATACTTGGGGAAGAAAGTTCTTCATGTGTGCCAACTACGCTCGCTCTCCCGTGCGTACCCACAACCCATATGAGACTCCATCGGTATGTGTACAAAGCAATCTAATTAAAGAACCTCTATTCCATATCATATTAATAACATGCTCTATTATCTTGTAGTCTCCCCCTCCTAGGAGCGTGCATTGCCAGCACGTGTGGTGCGGCAGACCTGGAGGGTGCAGCGTTGTCGCCCATTTCGAAGTGCAGCGCCACCCTGGACGGCGCGGCACGCCTGGAGAAGTGCGGCGCCACACCGGCCGGCGCATCATCGATGGGGTCAGTACACCCCGCACGCCATTTATTTCGAAGTGCGGCGCCATCCGAGAGGGCGCGACACGCCTGGAGAACTGCGGCGCCGCACCGGCCGGCGCAACATCGATCGGGTCAGTACACCCTGGCACGCCATTTATTTCGAAGTGCGGCGCCACCCTGGATGGCGCGGCACGCCTGGAGAAGTGCGGCGCCACGTCGGCCGGTGCTGCACTTGTGGCTGCGGCACCTCCCTGGCCCCCGGCGCGGCAGCCGCACCATCTGTATAGGGGGGGTAAGGGGCAGGCCTGGAGAAGGTTGGTGCGGCACCAGGTAGGATGGCACGGCACGCCTGGGAGCGTGCAGCGCTAGAACGGGTGGCGCGGTAGGCTTGGAGGGTGCAGCGCCGTCGCCCATGGCACGGCAGGTCTAGAGGGTGCAGTCCTTAGCCCCAAAACCTGGGCTTTGTGGTCTTTCTGTTCGCCATTGGATTTCACTAAAACAAAACCTGTTTGTCCGGCCATTGTTTTCTTAAGTTTGCAAAAATTTCGCAACATTGAAAGAAACATTGTGTATGCAACATTGAAGCAGAAGGATAAACGCTTGCGACATGAACACAATATATGTGTTGAAGATTCCAACAAGGTCATACAAGTCCACTTCCAACATAGGATCCAACAAGTTCCATAAGAAACTTCCAACAAGTTCACACAAACATAGGATCCAACAGGTCCACTTTCAACATAGGATCCAACAAGTTCACTACTTTCTCGCACGCTTACTCTTGCCTCCTCTTCTCGGAGGCATCTTCTGGCGTGGCTCCTCATCATCCTCGAACTCGATAGTTGGAGGGTTCCTTGGCCTAAGCTTGATTGCGGACCGTACCTTGGGCTTAGTTTGATTGCAGTCTTGTACTCGGTACCTCTCCAATAGCATGTTTTCTGGGACGGCCTCATCTTCATCTTCGGCCTTTAGAGTGAGAACAATGATCTCAGTTGAGTTGTGATACATGGAAATTCATTAAAGGATAATTATGTCATACCGTAGTAGATTGTTGTTCTTTGGGGCTACCTTCATCTTCTGATGTCGACTTGGCCCGTTGCTTGGACGACGTCGCAACCTCGGGGTCCCGGCAACCAAGCAAATTCTCGAGGCGTCGTAACTTTTGTGCCTGCCGCTTAACGAATTCCCTTAACTTGTTATGGCCCTCCTCGTTCCTTGGAAACTCTAAAGCGCCCTCCAATTCATCCGCCTGCTTCTAGACCTCCGTGCGCTGACATGCAAGGAAATGAAGACACGGATTATATATTTTGTTGAGGTGGTAACACGAATAAAAACTATCTGACTTACCACAAAGTTGATCACGGGAGCAAAGGAGGTTTGGCGCCCTTCTCTGACAATTTGGTTGTACTCAAGGTTGCTTAGGTTGTCAAAACCAGGCAGCGGCTCTTCCAAAATGTCTTCTGGATAGGCATCTAGTAGGATCTTAACACGAGTGTTGTCTAGAAACCAGCGGAGGTACTCAGTGAAAGCATCCTCACAATGGGGTTGTGCGATCATTCTTTTTGATTTCTTAGCTTCTTTCACACAAATGAGAAACCGAGACACGTGCTTCTGGTGAATCTTGTCCCAGTCCGTCTTCTTGCTCTTGAGCCTGTCCAACCTATGTATGAACAAATCACAATTTTTTTAGCACACACAACTATCGTACATCATATTGGGAAACATGTATAGAAGCAATTCTTACCAGTGGAGCTCGATGCCGGTGTCCTTCCAATCTGGAGGGGTAGACTGATAGAGACCAAACTGTCTCATAACCCGCTTCGGCATATGATGCTCAATAACCCACATGCATATCATGGGGCACTGCATGTACCAGAGATTACATTCGGCGTCGCACTGCGGGTTAAGACGAAAATCCTCGCAACCAAAATTGTCCCTAGGACCATATACCTCCCATACAACCTTAATCACACACAAGATAGTTCAATAAGTGAAGTAGTTGAACGGAATTCTAAATAGTATATATGGGTTGGAAATTCTTACTTGCTCCGGGAGAAGGTTGTCAAACTCATTGGTGTATCTAATATACGCTGCTTGTAGGTCGGTTGGGGGCTTGGAGACCACGTCCCAATTGTAAGCCCAAGTTGGCCACCTCGATCGGTTCGCTCCATCGATATAATCCTTGGCGGGCATTTTATTGGGCCGTCCAACTAGAAAGCGTTCCCACATCCACACCGAGGGAAGTAGCAAGGGACCACCAATGTAAGCCTCAGGACCAGTCCTTCGACAAGCCTCGTCCAGCTACGCACCAAAGCAAACTAAGTTTAATCATGGGGACATTCAAAGAGCACATGTAAAGATGGGAAAATTTAAGCACTTCATTACCTGTCGGTACAAGAAGGCCAATGCCGTTGAACCCCAACTCCATTTCTTATCCATTTTAGTCAAAGCCTTCAGCCAGTGCCAGTGAACCATGTTACCCTTACCATCAGGAAATATAGTCTTCGTGATAACATACCACACATAAACACGGGCATATATCATGACCTAATCATCACTAGCATTCTCAGGGCATGTACTGAAGTTATGTGATATCCACTTGAAAGTAGCCCCGGCTGTGACCCTCAATTTTACCCCCTGTGAGTTTATAGTGTCACCAGGACACTTACCACCAGTAAGGGAACACATCCGGTCACGCCAGTTGTTAGAGGATGTGTTAATGCAGAGTGGATCCCCCTGGATAGGGAGTGCGAGGATCATGGGCATGTCCTAGAGAGTCACAGTCATCTCACCAGTACGAAGGTGAAAGCTATGCGTCTCCAGCCTCCACCGGTCGACAAGCGCGGTGATGGCAGCAGGGTTCATGTGAGGTGTACCATGGTTGACCATATGGATGAATGGGAGCAGTCCTAGTGCTTGGATGTGCATAGTGTACCGATCATCGTATGGCATCATCTCTTGGTAATGCCCGTGATACCTCAGTCGTAGTGGAACAAGAGTCTGCACACATACAAGCTCGATTATAACATCTCCATCAAACTTTAGCAACACAACATGAATAGTTGGGTTTATTTTTCTTACCCGCTCGGTTATCAGGTAGCACGATGACGCTTATCATACATCGTCTCAAGAAGCGATGTGCCTTCGACATACCCGGGTTCTACATAGGTTGGGGCATGGGTTTCTTCCTCTTCCGATTCTGACATACTATATAATTTTAAAAAGAAAGTACAACTAAAAATGTGAGTAATTTGTAAATGGCATACTAATATGAATAGAGTGCTTTCTATATGATCATATCTATGTGAGAAAATTTTATGTGGGCTAACAAGCACATGATGAAGTATTGCTAACAACCATATCTATATGAGCATACATACTACAAATATTTTCAAACACAAACATAGTAGTTCAAGCATATAGTTTCAAGCTACAAGCACATATATAATTTCAAGCATATAAATTTGACATCTCTATGTGGCCACTATATGTGAACATACATACTAATATTTTTAGATACAACCATCTCTATTTTCCATCCCTAAATCTAGACACACTACCACATATCTATCCTCCTTTAAGTAATCAACAAATCAACTATATGTCTTGATTTTGGGATGAACTAGGGTTTCCCTAAACTATCAAAATTAGTGAGATTCATTGAACAAAGACGGGGATTTCTTGGACAAATACCTGGAGGAGGTGCTCAACAACAAGATCCACGGGCAAAATCAATAGATTGGAGAAGGATTAGAGGAGGGGGAGGTCAACCCTAGCCGCCACCATGAGTGTTTGTTCTCTGTGAGGAGTTGGAGAGGAAGAGGAAGAAGAGGGTCGGGCCATGCCGAGCCCCGCACGTCTTAGTGCTGCTGCTTGTGCGGCACCCTACGCGGCGGCGCGGCAGGCTAGGGTGTGGCGCCAGCCCGAGTGGCGCGGCACTAACGCTGCATGGGGCACACGCGCCAGCGTGGCACGAGCTTCTGCGCCGCACCGACGGGAGCAGCAGTGGTATGTGTGGCGCCAGAGTGGCTGGCGCTGCAGGGTTGAGCCAGCGTGGCATCGCTACGGCGCCATGGCCCACGGGGCCAGCGTGGCATCTACGCGGCGCTGTTGGCGGTGGCGCCGCAGGCTTGAGTGCAGCGCCACACGGGCGGGAGTGGCAGAAAAGGGTTACTCGCTGTGAAATATTTTTGGCATAGGTTTATTATTTAAATTTGTTTCGAGTTTGGGTTATTTTTATTTAAATTACCACGTAGTATCCACATAAATTATTCCTGGCTTCCTGCCTCAAACACTTCACAAGAATAGAGTTCAATCAAAATAATAATCAAGCATGGTAATGGTATTGAAACAAGAATCAAAGAGATGCGCGGACCTATCTATAGTACTACTTACATTGAGTTCTTGAAATTGTAGCTCCTCTTTCCATTCATCCCTAACAGCCTTGATGAACCATTTCTAAACCCTGTCCAGCAAAGAAAATAAGTAAAGGAGTTATTAATTACTTGGTATCAGAAAATGAATGAAAGATGCCAATATAGTGCGATAATAATTGAAATTACCCTCTAAAGCATATAAATCAGGTCCGCCCATATCTCAGGGTTTTTATGTTTCGAGTCCATGACAAGTTTCCTTTGTCAAGTTGAATGATTAGCATAACAAAGTGGAACCTGTGCATGCATAACTCATCAATTACACTTAACATCGAGTAAACAAAATCAAATGTGTACAACACAGTAACACTTATCCAAAGTTGTAAGAATATATTATTTATGTTTTGGTTTGTTGTTTCAGTAAAACCTTAGCAAGTAATCCTCTATTTCCTTGGTGTTATTTTTTATCATAACTTCATCAATGGTATTTGGGTCAATAAATCCAAGGTCATAGATTTGTCCTCTTTTGCATTCGAGAATCTCCATTCTACATAATAGCATACAAAATAATATAGTGAGGATAATTATACATGCAATGAACGAGCTGAGCTACATACTTAATTACAGAAATAAATCACTTACAGACAATAGCAACTGACGAGAGATTTGTCGAGGGCGTCTTGATTGAATAACTGAAATAATTTGGAAAATGCAATGTGTATCTCGTCGTTTCCAGGGAAGTAATGCTCATCTCTAACTGCCCCTATGAGCATGATCTTTCCTTCCTCTGATGCAATCTTTGCATCTATGTTTGTAGATGCGGGACCTCTTCAGGTCTGACAAGAGGCTTCTCGTACTTGTATTTGTATGCTACTTCAGCCATGGGTGTGTCTTTCTTGCCTAAGTATTGAGCAATAGTCATACCAAGATCTCTAGTCGTTAGTGCGACTAGTCGTGCAACCTCCAGATCATCATAGGAAAACACGTTCAGTAGGGGGCACAATTGGTTTTTCTATTCTCCGAGCTGGGGAATTGTTTTCCCACTTGCACTACTACTTCTCGATCGCTGTACATTTGCGTTATGTGACTTGATAATAGAGCGATCATAGTCTGATGGCAAATGTTCTAGCCTTGGTCGCTCAATCATGTTCACAAAGTGTTTTCACTATTTTCGGTGCTATATACTGCTTTGGCGGGAGCCGTTTCGGTGCAAGCTGGTGTTTCACATCTTCAGCCACGGCCCTTTTGAGTTCCTCAGCAGTCAGGTCATAAGGTAACTTGGTAGGAGCCTACTTGGCTTTCTTCCTTGTACCTATCGAGGATTTCTCCGGGGTTGTATTACTAGCCATCAGAGCGGCAGTGCTCTTTCGCTTTTGCAACCGGGGCTGAGGCGGCGGAGTCTGCTGACACGACAGAGGTGACGGAGTATGCGGACATGGCGGAGTCTGCAGACGCGTTGGACATGGCTGAGGCGATGGAGTCTACTAACGCGGCAGAGTCTGCAGACGCGTCGGAGACGGATGAGGCAGCAGAGATTGAGCTAGATTGCTACTCTGAGAAGTCCGTGGCCTTGTCATCCAATTTGGAAGCATGATGTTTTTCTTTGGCCATAGAACGGTGCTTTCCCTGGCTTCTCCCAGTTCTGTCAAATCCCCTTCACCTGCAGGGAAGTCAAGCTTTAGGTGCTCAAATCCCTTCATAACTTCATTCACACCGACAACATCGTAGCCATCTGGAACCGGAGAGTAATGGTAAGTTGGCCTAGGTCCAGAAGGTAAGGCAAAGCGATCCATCACCTTCATGGATATGTTCACAACTTTCACATGCAGCTCACAATTATCCCTCTCCGTGATATCATCCACGGGGTAGCGAGGAGCCATTATTAGCACATCATCATCATCTAGGAGATCCGTGGAAGCCATGCTAATTTTCTACCAAGATGGTGGGCCGGTAGCATCGAATGCAGGATCTTCGTCATGCCGCTGAGATGGGTCGGTAGCTTGCTGGCTAAGTACGTTTGTTTGCTCCTGTTGCCTCCTTAACGTTTCTTCTATCTGTTGCATCTGGTCTGCCTCCTTGTCCTTTCTCCTCTAATGGATTTTATCAAGATATTTCTTCTTCTCATCGGGAAACACGAGCTTCCACGGAAAGGAGTAATGTGCCTCTTGTTCGTCCTTCGTAGTCTTTACTCCTAAGAGCGTGTGTCATCTCGTAGTTCTCTCTATCAGGATAGAATGTCCCCTCCTTCACATCCTTCATTGCATCTTTAAGGGCTTTGTAAGGTGTTGCAAGATGTTCGTTTGTAAAAGTACACTTCCTTGTTTCTGGGTTCAACTTTTCCCCATGCCGTAGAACCAAGACTTTGCCCATTCAGCCCACTCTGATGTGTCTGGAATGATCCCTTTACCTATCAGTCCGTTCTTAGCTTTCTCCCACTTAGGCTTGATAGTATCTTAGCCACATGTTCCCATAACATGGTGATATTTCTTTCGTGCAGCATTTTTCTTATTTATTTCTGACCTTTTCACAGCTTCAGCTAAGTTCTTGTACTCCACAAATTCGTCCCAGTAATCTCTTAGTTTCTCATTCGCTCTAGTGAACTCCGGAGTTTTTTCCAGGATATATTCCTTGTACAATCTTTTCTTGTGGTTGGTGAATTGTGTGGCCATCTTCTTAAGAGCCCACTCCTTGACTTTTGGCTCTATAACTTTGTTTTTTGGCCACCTCTGGTGGTAGGGTTAAATTTGTCATGAGCATATTCCAAAGATATATTTGGATCTATCATCGACATAACTAACTCCATACGCCTTTGGATTATTCCATTCTCGAATGGTGATCAGGATGTTGTCCCTAACAATAACTCCGCATTGACTTACAAATAATCTTGCGTTCTGCACGGGAGAAATCGGGGCGCCATTTTCAGCGACTCCTACATGTACGACAAATGTGCATCCGATTTCTATACGACAACTGATCCAACGACTCGGCTGCATGCCGCGGGCATGCTTAACGATTTGCTTGATTTGTTGTACAGAGATAAGACATATTACCATCGTATGTATAGCATCGTTCTTCTTCGATCTTGAACCTAAAATCGGGGGCCAACTTTTTGGTCAGGCCTCGTTTCTTTCTAGAAGATTGCTTTGATCTAGAGGGCTAAAAGAAGAAAGAATTGTTAATATATATATATACAAATTAATTAATGCATCTAGTCAGCAGCGGCTTAATTTATATACCTCGTCGAACTTTGTAGTCAAGGTTCCAACATCGGATCCATCTGTTCGCTCACCGGAGTCGTTCAAAAACCGTACGGTACGGTGATATCTTCACCGGGTATCATATCTTGCATTATCTCTTCTTGTTCTTTGTTGTGGTCCATAGTTTCTACAAATACTTGCAAGTTATCGCAATGCTATAAACACAACAAATCGCTAATGAATTAAGGACACCGTGTGAAATGGTTGCCTCCACAGAGTTAAGAAAACCATGCGAAATGGTTGATGATGCCCCATTCCACACAAAATGGTTGCCGCGCCTGTCCATTATCCCTATATGGCACGCCTTGTCACGTCCATCCACCTTCCCTATATGGCGCGCGTTGCCGCGCCCGTCCATCATCCCTATATGGCATGCATTGCTGCGCCCGACCCAAAGACATTACTCCCCCGACCCGAATACATGTTATAGCATCTAAAATTGTCCAAGAATAATCATGTTATAACATATAAAATTGTGTATTTTACACATGACTTGTACTACTACTACTACCACTACTATACTACTACTACTCCTACTATACTACTACTTCAAAAATTCCCTAACCCTAATTCGCTAGCTAATTCCCTAATTCACTAGCTAATTGATCCCTAACCCTAGCTAATATTCAACAATGTACTAAATAATTCAGATCAGATCGGGAGGGATCAAGGGAGGGAGAGGGGCGCACCTGGGGCGGTCGGTGGTGGCGGCCAGGGCGCATGCGCGAGGATGGTGGTGGTGACGGTGGCGGTCGGTGGTGGCGGAGGCCACGGCGCGAGGACGGTGATGGTGTAGGCTATCATCGTCGGTGCCTTCTGCGACAGTAGACGGCGATAGCGGACGGCAACGGAGAGGAGGAGGAATGCGGCGGAGTCGGCCAACCTGCCAGCGTCGCTCTCGCGGTCGGCGATGCCTCCTGCGTCTAGACTTCGTGAGAATGGGAGATGGGATTTGGGGGGAGAGGAAAAGGTGGGGTTGTATGCTAAGGGCCTTTAGTCCCGGTTGGAGCCACCAACCGTGACTAAAGCTTCAATCGCGGTTGGTTTGGCCTTTAGTCCCGGTTGGTGCCACCAACCGGGACTGAGCTCATTTTTGGCTGCAGTCGAAAGGGCGCGCCAACCGTCCACCTTTAGTCCTGGTTGGTATTAATAACCGGGAATAAAGGGCCTTTCAAAAAAATTTGAACTTTATAGTGTAAATTGTGCTTCCCTCCTTATTGCATATTAAAATGTTAATAAAATAAATAAATAATATCTATATAATAAAGATATATATAGCATATCAAAATGTTTATAAAAGAAATATCTATCTAATAAAAATATAATTTATTTTTTATGAGAATTCAATTATTTAACATTTCTACTATTCCTAAATTCCATACAAGGGTTTTTAAATGGTAAATCATTTTTAAATAAAGAATAATAATTTATAGCCTCCAAGACATTGATTGCCATGTTGAGATACACCTGTATGCCAAAATTTGGCTCATTTTGATGTAGGGATCAAATTTTGTTTAGAAACAAAATGTCTGCCGAATCGATAGGAAGTGGGTCCGGTTTGAACTACAGGTATATGATCTAATGCTCATAATTTTTTGAAAAAAAATCATTTTTATACTCACAACATGATGTTTCTTCGAAGATCCAACGCAAGTTCAGTGAGGCTCATCCCCAAGGTAAGAATTTGCATGCCCATCGTTTTGACCATAGTTTGAAACAGGCATAAGAAATTCAAAAATAGTCCGAACAATATAAATCATTTGTGTGGTGTCATATTATGTGACATAGTTGTAAGAAAAATACCAAACTTGGTATATTAATTGCAGCTCAAAAAGTCTTTCGCAAAATGAGCTATCATGTTCGAGGTTTCATGGCTTTGGGGCCAAATGACCAATATTATGGCCAGAATCGCGGTATAGTATGTGATAGTGTGTCCATATTGTGCACGCATGTGCATCTTGGGATGGCGGACAATGTTCTAGGAGGAAGTTTTCCTTTTCGTTGCACGGAAAAGCTAATTTCCATTTTACGAGTGCTAAAAACTGGGTGTTTTGTGAAGTAACCACCAAAGGCATAATTCAAAATACTACCATCCTATTTTCAAAAGTACTAGACCACCTTACATGGACAATGACCCAACTAGGATATATCAAAACTTTCCTTCCATCCCTGGTGAAAAAGACAAATGTCTACCGAATCGTAGGAAGTGGGTCCGATTTGATCGAGTCGTCAGACTGCCCTGGGTATTGGGAGCATAGAATATTCTTGTGTTCATTGATATATGGAGCCACCAAGATGGAACTTTGTAAAACTATGTAGTGTGCTTGAGTGAAAGAATGTCCGTCTCTACTTATTATTGTCTTCTTTCCCAGCATGCCTTTTCCACTCAGTCTCCCCTCGTACCGTGATTGAGGAGCACCAATCAGCTTAAGGTCAGTAATAAAGTCAACATAGAACTCAATGACCTCCTATGTTCCATAGTCCTTGGAGATTCTTCCTTCTGGCCTAGCATGGTTATGAACATATTTTTTTCAGACTCCCATGAACCTCTCAAAGAGGAACATCTTATGTAGAAATACAGAACCAAGAATGACAATATCTTCAACTAGGTGAACCAGGAGATGCGTCATAATATTGAAGAAGAATGGTGGAAACACCAACTCAAAACTAATAAGACATTAGACCATATCGTTATGTAACCTTGGTAGACTTTCTGGATTGATTATCTTCTGAGAAATTGCATTGAGGAATGCACATTGCTTCATAATGGGTACTCAAACATTTTCGGTAGAAGCCCCCTCAATGCAACCGGAAGCAATTGCATCATAATCACATGGCAGTCATGAGACTTTAGGTTCTGGAATTTTTTTCTGCCATATTTATTTTTCCCTTTATATTCGATGAGAAGCCACATAGGACCTTGATATTGCTCATGCATTCAAAAAAGATTTACGTCTCTTTTTTTGTAAGAGTGTAGCTGGAAGGACCTTGATACTTCTCTGGATGCAGGCCATCTCGTTCGTCCATACGTTGTTGGTCATGCGGTCCTTCCAGTGTATCTTTTGACTTTCCATACACGCCTAAGAATCCTAGCAGGTTCACGCAAAGATTTTTCATCACGTGCATCATGTCAATTGAAGAGTTGTAACATCCAAAATTTTGCAATTCCAGATGTTACTAGAAGCATGCATCATATCCTTGCATCTTAGCATCACATAACAAAAACTGCATCAGGTATTTTCTAAAACCCCATAGTCATACAAAAGACTAAAAGGGTTAAACATTATAAATCCGCCAAAACTCTTGCAAAAGTGTTATTTTATAACCCTCTTTACTCCTCTTATTTTTACAAAATTTTAGAGACAAATTTCATTTAATTCGGAGTCCATTTGCAAAAGTTATGCGACTTTTGGTGAAACAGAAATAAATAAAAAGAATACAAAAAAAAGAAAGAGACCTAGCCTAACGGGCTGGCTAAACGAGCCCGCGGCCTAACTGCCGCCGCGCCAGTAAGAGTGGGCAGCACTAAGCGCGTGGGCCGGCCCAACTCCGCCCTCCCGCGCCCGCAGCCGCCGACAGGCGGGCCCCACCCGTCATCCCTCTCCCCCGTTAGAGTCCCGGTCAGACACGGACACCACCGCGTCGGCAACCACCTCCAGCCGAATCAGAGCAAACTCCACAGCCCCCACGCCAAGCAAGACCCCCTATTTAAAGCCCTCGGCACGCCTCCGAAAACCCTAAACTTTTCTACGCCGATTGCCATCGGGTTGCCGCCTTTTAGCTCGAACGGATCTCGCCGGAGCCACCGTCACCAAGCTCGCCGGACCAGGTTCGAGGGCGCCCCCTCCCCTTCTCTCTCCCTCTCTGCCTTCCCCTTTTAGTACCGCTTCACCTCACATCGTTTTCCCCTTGTTTAGTGGACTGTAGCCTCCGCAATTGCTCGCCGGAGCTTCACCGGAATCCGCGAGCTCTAGCCGCCATTCACCGCCGCCTCAAAGCAAAAGAGCCTACGCCGTCCCTGGGAACGAAACCGCGGTGAGGAACCAACCGCCGTCGTCTACTCCACCGAACCGGGGAAACACCGCCTCGCCTTGCCGCCGACCGCCGCCGCCATCCACCGTCGCTGTCGAGCCGCTGCCGTCGTCGCCCAGGTAAGCCTCTGCGCGCCCCCCTCTGTCCGTTAGATCGCGAAAGAACGGCCCAGATTAGAGAGGTCGCCGAATCGGTATCGGCCAACCACGCCTCACCGCGTGGCACGCCGTGTCAGCGCCGTGTCAGCGTCGCGTCGCCGCCGCGTCAGCTCCGCGTACCCGCCCAGGACCAATCCCACGCAGCCACTTGGCGCTGCATAGCTGGCCACCATCCTGTTTTCTTTTAAATAGGCAGAAAACACTTTAATCTTGTAAAATTCATAGTAATTCGAGTATTAGTCCAAAAATTGCATATTATATACCGTTGGATTCATATTTTCGAGTAGAACACAGATCTACAATAATACTACTGTTTTACTATAGAAATATTGTAGTAGGATTTAAAGTTTAGATTAGAGTATTTTAATTCTAAAAAATTATCTGTAGATCCGTTTTAGTTGATTCTTGTTGCGTTGGCTTTGTTTCTACGAGACCTTCTGTAGAAAATTGTTATAACTTGCTTAGAGTGTTCAGATCTATCTCAAGGTAGATCGGAGTTGTAGATCTAGTTTGAGCTTGTTTATTTAGGGTTTTATCCAAAATACTTAAAACCTATGGGGCACCGATTCTAATGACATCCCCAACTCAACAACACCCTCGAATAAAACCCTTGGTCAAATTTGAATCCATCCTTGCATATTACCATGTTGCATGCATGCATATTCGACTTCTTCACTTTGTTTTGTGCAAATTGTGATGGGGTCCATGTTTGTTTCGTTAGATTGCTCGGAGTGCGCTGAGGAGTACTGTTGTGTAGAGTGCTGCTTGGATCAAGGCAAGTTACACCACTTGTTCATGTTTATGTCCTAGTTTTTACTATGCATGTTTTTACTCTTCAAATTCTGTAGTATGCATGTGTAGGATTTTGGTAGTTTTTCTTAGTACTATTTTTGCAAGTGCGGTTTTGTAGTATGCCATGAGTAGCTCTATGCTTAGGATTTTCCATCCCAATAGGTTATCCTGTTTTTCTAAGTTATGCTTGCTATGCTATATACTTGTATATATCAAGTACCGTTGGGAGGGTTCGATAGACTCAAAAAAATTCTAAGTACGAGAGCTCTCTCGAGCGAAATTTTCTTCTCTAAACCCCCTTCAAAATAAAACTAAGTTTTCTTCTGGGCGGAATGGTTCTCGGGTCAACGAGTAGATATTTGGTGGAGGACGGCTACCCAGGAATCAAAGAAGTCTGCCATGTTTCAGAATTCAGAAGCTTCCCGTGCAACCATAATACATATGGGCTCTATCTGGGCTTAGTACTTAGTGGGAAACCTCACCGGGGTACCAACATTTGGAGGTTCTTGGCACGGTTGGATCCAGCTGGTAGAGGGGCTACTAAGGGAAGGCTTCGCCATGGTCTTGTCTGTAAAAGGACTTGATCGTGGATTGTGGGGAAAGTGCACAACCTCTCGAGAGTATTGCAATCTGATCGATCAGCCGTGTTCATGGAAACAGAACAGCATTGAGCATCTGAAGGATGGAGCCTCTGAAAGATCTTCCTCTCTCTTTTCCAAACTTAACGTTTTATAAACCCCAAGGCGTGAGTAATATCGCCATTGGGTGGGATTTTGGGAACTTGGTGCGTAATATCCAAGTGCTAGGTTGATTGGGCACTTGGTGAGTAATATCCACGTGTTCCATTCGACCCTATACTACTTATCAAAGTTTACAAAGTAGGGAAAATTTCTTCCTCTTTTCTTCTTACATTGAGAAAATTGGCTTTATGCAAATGAACCCCAAAGCCTGCTCTTAGCCTTGCATGTAGAGATAGACTTACTCTTTCCTTGGTGTAATTTGCCAATATATTCAAAGTATTGACCCAACTTGTTGGTTGCACGTCTTATGTGCAGAATCCGAAGACTGAAAGGTGCGTAGGGATCGCGGGTCTTCACGCAACTAGCCTGAGGCGTTGATGGACTCGAGTTTTACTTAGTTTCCGCTGTTTTATTTGAGCTAGCTATAAGCTATGCAAGTTGTAATAATTATACTCTAGATTATTCGTGTAATAATGACTTGTGTTTTACATGATATTCATCGACTGTGAAGTGCTAGCTATTGATCCAGGGACTAGCATGTTAATCACAGGGACTTAGGATCTTTAACGATCCGAGATCGCAACAGATGGTATCAGAGCACAAAGTTGCCTGTAGGACGTGACCCCTAGGATTGGAAACCACCTTTACCATGTGTGTTTTTGCTTTCCATATTCTTCTGAGTTATTTGTACTCTTCTAGTAATTCTCTTCCTTATCACTTGTGCCTAATTTTCTTTCTCCTAACCTAAAGATGGCGGCCTTCTACTACGACACCGCCGAAGACATCAAGTGCCTGCGCTTTGGGGAATGCCTTCTGGACATCATCAAGACGTTGCAGTTACCCATGCCGTCAATCAAGGGAAGCGAGTTGAGGAAGATGCACAAGGAAGGATGCTGGGCGATTGAAGTCATCCAACCAGGGCGCAGTCAGACAGAACCCAAGACAGAGGCCATTGTACTCAACGTCACCAGTGACTCCAAGGAGAAAGGACTTAGCATCATCTTGCAGGAGCTCATTGGACGCCTTTGTGGACACCACCATGAAGAGGTTGAAGGCCACTACATCAAACTCTTTGGAAGACGTGATGAGAAGGGAGTTCCAATCGAGTTAACCCCAGAGGAAAGGAAGACATGCAAGCGTCGAAGAATCCAATATCAAGACTTGGAGTCCCACATCAATGACCTTTAGAAGGGGAGCTGCCTTGAGATCATGAGGAATGACGAGCTTTGTGCCCTAGTCAAGGAGAAGGACGAGAAGATCGAGGAGCTGGAAGAGAAGATCAAGTCCCTAGGAGGGGAGCTCACCACCCAAGACAAGAGGTTTGCTAATCAAGAGAAGAGGGTGCAAGATAAGAACAAGAGGATTAGGGAGCAAAGTCTCGTGCTCGCAAAGAACGAGATGGAGTTCAAGAACTTTGCCACCATGTTGAAGGACCTGCGAGCAGCCAAGAGGAGCTTGGAGGAGAAGATCACGCCCGTGACTATGGGGTCAAGTTTGATCAAGAAGCTACAGAAGGAGAAGAAGGAACTCCAAGAGAAGCTGGAAGCTGCTACCCAGGAGCTGCAAGAGGTGAAGGAACTTCAAGAGAGGCTCGAAGCTGCTACACCGGAGCCACAGGAGGTGAAGGAACTTCAGGAGAAGCTTGAAGCCACGACGAGGGACATGGAGTTATACAAGTCACTGCTGGAAAAGGAAGGCTTCATCATTGAGGATGAGGAAGTGGATGATGAGTAGAGTAGTTGGACCACCTTTAGTTCTATAGTCAAACGTTGTTCGCGATTGTAATGAGTACCAAAAAATTATTATTTTGGTTTAGTTAAACTTGGTTGAGTGTGTTAAACTATGTGCTTTGTGTGCCTTGATTTCTCGTGTGTTTTTCTCTTGTTTACATAAGGGTGGGAGTTTTATTCCTTAGTATTTCTATCCATTTCTTAACTTGTTTCCCAAACCCATAGATGGCGAGACATGGAAACAACAACATGCCCCCAGAGATAGCACAACTTTTGATCTCCCAGAATCAGCTGATCCAACTCCTCACTCAAAACATGCAAAACAACAACAACAACCCACCGCCTCCACCACCTCCACCGCCCCAACAGGATCACTTGACTGGGTTCTTGAGGTTGAACCCTCCAATTTTCTCAAGTAGTTCTGAGCCAATTGTGGCAGATGACTGGCTCCGCACCACCAACAAGAAGTTAGACACCGTCCAAGTTGTGGGAGCTGACAGGGTGCGCTTTGCCAAGCACCAACTTGAGGGACCAACTTCTGAATGGTGGGATAATTATCAGGTCACCCACCCCGATATTGAAGCTATCACCTGGAACCAGTTTGAAGCGGCCTTTCGTACTCATCACGTAGCCGCGGGAGTCATGTCACTTAAGAGACGTGAGTTCCGCGACTTGAAACAACTGCACCGCTCTATCTCCGAGTATGGGGACCTTTTTAACAAGGTGGCACGCTATGCACCTGATGATGTTTCCACGGATGCCAAGAGATAGGAGGAGTTCCTAAGGGGACTTAATGATGAAATATCCATTCAGCTTGTGGCTCTGAAATTTGATAACTATCAGGAACTTCTAGATAGGGCAGTGGTGGTTGAAGCAAAGCAAAGGAGTATAGAGAACCGAAAGAGAAAGTCCACCTCACACAAGCACAACTCAGCCCCGTATCAGAAGCAACGCACTTCGTCACCACCACCCCACAACCACAATGGTCATCATCATGGAGGACATAACCACAATGGCCATAAACACCGCAATGGAAATGGCAATGGGAAGGATCTAAGTGAAGTAACATGCTTCAAGTGTAACAAGACAGGGCACTATGCAACTACTTGCCCCGAAAAGATGAAAAATGGGAATGGTAATGGAAACGGCAACAGACACAACCATGGCAATGGTAATGGAAATGGGAAGAAGCCGAATCCGTTCGTCAAAGCCACAATGAATCATGTCTCTGTGGAGGATGCTCGTGAGGCACCTGACTCCGTGATTGGTAAGTTCAAGCTTAACTCCACCCCTGCAGTTGTTCTTTTTGATACTGGTGCATCGCATTCATTCATATCAAGGGTATTTGCGGATAGAGGCAAAATACCTACGGAGACTATTAGCACTCCCCTAAGGGTAAGTTCTCCGGGTGGAGAAATAGTGGCAAACTCTGGATGCCGTGGGCTAGAACTAAGGATTGGGGCACACATCTTTCCCACCAGCCTAGTCGTTCTGGAATCACAAGGCTTAGACATAATTTTGGGCATGAATTGGATGACCGAATATGAGGGAGTCATAGATTGTGTCAAAAGGACTATCGCACTCACGACTCCGGATAAGAAAAGTATCCGCTTTAAGTCAGCTTTCGCACTCAAAGGGAGTATGGTGAACTCTCTTAAGGGAGTTAGCCTGGAGGATGTGCCAATTGTGAAGGGGTATCCAGATGTGTTTCCATAAGAATTGCCAGGGATGCCTCCCGACCGAGACATCGAGTTTCTTATTGACTTGATGCCTGGTACTGGACCAATAGCAAATAGACCGTACAAGATGGACATGGATGAGTTGAAGGAACTTAAGAAATAGCTTAGAGAGCAATTGGACAAAGGCTTCATTCAACCAAGTGCGTCATCTTGGGGAGCACCTGTCTTATTCGTGGAGAAGAAGGATAAAACCAAGAGACTAGTCGTGGATTACCGGTCGTTGAATGAAGTGACAATCAAGAATAAGTACCCTCTGCCCAATATCAACGACCTGTTCGATTAATTAAAGGGAGCTAGTGTGTTCTCTAAAATTGATCTCCGATCAGGTTATTTTTAGTTAAAGATCCGAGAACAGGATGTACCCAAGACAGCTTTCACCACGAGATACGGATTGTATGAATACACCGTGATGTCATTTGGCTTAACCAATTCCCCAGCATATTTCATGACTATGATGAACAAGGTGTTCATGGAGTACTTGGATAAGTTTATTGTGGTATTCATTGATGACATACTCATATACTCCAAGGACGAGAAGGAACATGAGCGGCATCTGCGCCTGATTATGGAAAAGTTAAGGGAACACAAGTTGTATGCCAAGTTTAGCAAATGTGAGTTCTGGTTGAAAGAAGTGGGATTCCTTGGGCATATTGTGTCAGCTAAAGGTGTTGCCGTGGACCCAAGTAAGGTAGCTTCCGTGACAGAATGGGATTCCCGTAAGAATGTGGGTGATATTAGGAGTTTCCTGGGCCTTGCGGGATATTACCGAAGGTTCATTGAACACTTTTCCAAGATAACAAAGCCTATGACAGAATTGCTGAAGAAAGAGAAGAAGTTCCAATGGACCGAGGCTTGTGAAGCAAGTTTTCAAGAATTAAAGAATCGCCTAGTAACAGCACCAGTTTTGTGTCTCCCTGACATCCAAAAGGACTTCTAGGTCTATTGCGACGCTTCTCGACAAGGACTTGGTAGTGTACTGATGCAAGATGGAAAAGTAGTGTCTTATGCCTCTCGACAACTTAAGAACCATGAGAATAACTACCCCACACACAATTTGGAACTGGCATCTATTGTGCATGCGCTCAAGGTATGGAGACATTACCTCATGGGCAAACATTGTGATGTGTCCACGGATCACAAAAGCCTTAAATACATCTTCACTCAAAAGGAATTAAATATGAGGCAAAGGAGGTGGCTTGAGCTCATCAAGGACTATGACTTGGACCTGCAGTACCATCCTGGAAAGGCCAATGTTGTGGCTGACGCCTTAAGCTGGAAGGTCTATGTAAATGGACTTACCATGGGAGAACTTCCAAATGATTTGTGTGAACAGTTCAAGGACCTCAGGTTGGAGATAGTTCCTAGGGGTACTTAGCAACTATGGAGATAGTGCCAACGCTTCTGGACCAAATCAAAGAGCCCTAGAAGGGGTACAAAGAGTTGGAAGAGATAAGGGCTAATATAAGCAAGGGTAAAGCAAAAGGGTTTCATACGGATGAACAGGGAACACTTTGGTATGAGAAGCGTTTGTGCGTTCCTAATGATCCCAATATCAGGAAGTTAATCCTTCAGGAAGCTCACGATTCGCCTTACTCAATTCATCCTGGTAATACAAAGATGTACATGGATGTGAAAGATAGATTATGGTGGAATAACATGAAAAGAGAAATTGCTGAATACATCTCCTTGTGTGACGTGTGCAACAGAGTCAAGGCCGAACATCAAAAACCAGCAGGACTGCTGCAGCCATTACCCCCGCCCGATTGGAAGTGGGACAAGGTAGGCATGGATTTTATCACAGGACTACCTCAAACTCGATCTGGGTATGACTCCATCTGGGTAGTGGTCGACCACTTCACAAAGGTGGCCCACTTTATTCCCGTAAAGACCACCTATATGAGTGCTAAACTTGCTAAGATTTATATGTCAAGGATCGTAAGTCTTCATGGTGTACCCAAGGGGATTGTCTGTGATAGAGGTACCCAATTCACCTCGAAGTTTTGGCAACAGTTACACGAGTCTCTAGGGACACGACTGGAGTTTAGTACTGCTTTCCACCCGCAAACATATGGGCAAACGGAAAGAGTTAATCAGATCTTGGAGGACATGTTAAGAGCCTGCGCACTAGACTATGGGTCTAGTTGGGATGATAACTTGCCATATGTGGAATTCTCGTACAATAACAGTTACCAAACTAGTATCAAGATGGCTCTATTTGAAGTTCTATATGGCAGAAAGTGTAGATCTCCGCTGTTGTGGAGTGGAGTTGGAGAACGGAGTTTGTTTGGACCCAAACTAATCAAGGATGCCGAAGAAAAAGTAAGACAGGTTCAAGGCAAGTTAAAAATAGCCCAATCCAGACAAAAGAGTTATGCTGATTCCAAGCGCAGAGATGTGACCTATGAAGCGGGAGACCGTGCGTACCTCCGAGTTTCGCCACTACGGGGAGTTAAGAGATTTGGAATCAAGGGTAAGTTAGCACCCCGATTCATAGGTCCCTACAAAATCTTGGGTCGAAGAGGGGAGGTTGCCTACCAGTTGGAATTGCCGGAAGTGTTAACAGTTCATGATGTTTTCCATGTGTCGCAATTAAAGAAGTGTCACCCGAAAATGGCCGAAACCCCACTAGAGGATACGGTTCCGTTGGAAGAGGTTCAACTAGAAAACGATCTCACCTATGAGGAAAAACCCACTAGGATTATAGGAACAGCTGAGAGAATCACTCGTACCAAGACTATCAGGTTTTGCAAAGTTCAATGGAATCACCATTCCGAGGAAGAGGCCACGTGGGAGCGTGAAGAAGACCTGAAGAAAGAACACCCACAACTATTTGCTAACCAACCTGAATCTCGGGGATGAGATTCTTCTTAAGGGGGTAGGTTTGTAACATCCCAAATTTTGCAATTTCAGATGTTACTAGAAGCATGCATCATATCCTTGCATCTTGGCATCACATAACAAAAACTGCATCAGGTATTTCCCAAAACCCCATAGTCATATAAAAGACTAAAAGGGTTAAACATTATAAATCCTCCAAAACTCTTGCAAAAGTGTTATTTTATAACCCTTTTTACTCCTCTTCTTTTTACAAAATTTTAGAGACAAATTTCATTTAATTCGGAGTCTGTTTGCAAAAGTTATGCGACTTTTGGTGAAACAGAAATAAATAAAAAGAATACACAAAAAAAGAGACCTAGCCTAACGGGCCGGCTAAACCAGCCCGCGACCTAACTGCCGCCGTGCCAGGAAGAGTGGGCAGCGCACAGCGCGTGGGCCAGCCCAACTCCGCCCTCCCGCGCCTGCAGCCGCCGACAGGCGGGCCCCACCCGTCATCCCTCTCCCCCTGTTGAGTCTCGGTCGGACACGGACGCCACCGCGTCGGCAACCACCTCCGGCCGAATCGGAGCGAACTCCGCAGCCCCCGCGCCAAGCAAGACCCCCTATTTAAAGCCCTCGGCACGCCTCCCAAAACCCTAAACTTTTCTACGCCGATTGCCACCGGGCTGCCGCCTTTTAGCTCGAACGGATCTCGCCGGAGCCGCCGTCGCCAAGCTCGCCGGACCAGGTTTGAGGGCGCCCCTTCCCCTTCTCTCTCCCTCTCTGCCTTCCCCTTTTAGTACCGCTTCACCTCACATGATTTTCCCCTTGTTTAGTGGACCGTAGCCTCCGCAATCCGCGAGCTCCAGCCGCCGTTCACCGCCGCCTCGAAGGAAAAGAGTCGACGCCGTCCCCGGGAACGGAACCGCGGCGAGGAACCGGCCGCCGTCGTCTACTCCACCAAACCGGGGAAGCACCGCCTCGCCTCGCCGCCGACCGCCGCCACCGTCCACCGTCACCGTCGAGCCGCTGCCGTCGTCGCCCAGGTAAGCCTCTGCGTGCCCCCCTCCTCCGTCCGTTAGATCGCGAAAGAACGACCCAGATTAGAGAGGCCGCCGAATCGGTATCGGCCAACCACGCCTCGCCGCGTCAGCGTCGTGTCGCCGCCGCGTCAGCTCCGCGTACCCGCCCAGGACCAATCCCGCGCCGCCACTTGGCGCTGCACAGCTGGCCACCGTCCTGTTTTTTTAAAATAGGCAGAAAACACTTTAATCTTGTAAAATTCATAGTAATTCGAGTATTAGTCCAAAAATTGCGTATTATATACCGTTGGATTCATATTTTCCAGTAGAACACAGATCTACAATAATACTACTGTTTTACTATAGCAATCTTGTAGTAGGATTTAAAGTTTAGATTAGAGTATTTTAATTATAGAAAATTATCTGTAGATCCGTTTTAGTTGATTCTTGTTGCGTTGGCTTTGTTTCTACGAGACCTTCTGTAGAAAATTGTTATAAATTGCTTAGAATGTTCAGATCTGTCTCAAGGTAAATCAGAGTTGTAGATCTAGTTTTGAGCTTGTTTATTTAGGGTTTTATCCAAAATACTTAAAACCTGTGGGGAACCGATTCTAAATACATCCCCAACTCAATAACACCTCCGAATAAAACCCTTGATCAAATTTGAATCCATCCTTGCATATTACCATGTTGCATGCATGCATATTCGACTTCGTGACTTTGTATTGTGCAAATTGTGATGGGGTTCATGTTTGTTTCGTTAGATTGCTCGGAGTGCGCTGAGGAGTACTGTTGTGTAGAGTGTTGCTCGGATCAAGGCAAGTTACACCACTTGTTCATGTTTATGTCCTAGTTTTGACTATGCATGTTTTTACTCTTCAAATTCTGTAATATGCATGTGTAGGATTTTGGTAGTTTTTCTTAGTACTATTTTTGCAAGTGCGGTTTTGTAGTATGCCATGAGTAGCTCTATGCTTAGGATTTTCCATCCCAATAGGTTATCCTGTTTTTCTAAGTTATGCTTGCTATGCTATATACTTGTATATATCAAGTACCGTTGGGAGGGTTCGAAAGACTCAAAAAATTCTAAATACGAGAGCTCTCTCGAGCAAACTTTTCTTCTCTAAACCCCCTTCAAAATAAAACTAAGTTTTCTTCTGGGCGGAATGGTTGTCGGGTCAACGAGTGGATATTTGGTGGAGGACGGCCGCCCAGGAATCAAAGAAGTCTGCCATGTTTCAGAATTCAGAAGCTTCCCGTGCAACCACAGTACATATGGGCTCTGTCTGGGCTTAGTACTTAGTGGGAAACCTCACCGGGGTACCAACATTTGGAGGTTCTTGGCACGGTTGGATCCAGCTGGTAGAGGGGCTACTAAGGGAAGGCTTCGCCATGGTCTTGTCTGTAAAAGGACTTGATCGTGGATTGTGGGGAAAGTGCACAACCTCTCGAGAGTATTGCAATCTGATCGATCAGCCGTGTTCATGGAAACAGAACAGCATTGAGCATCTGAAGGATGGAGCCTCTGAAAGATCTTCCTCTCTCTTTTCCAAACTTAACGTTTTATAAACCCCAAGGCGTGAGTAATATCGCCATTGGGTGGGATTTTGGGAACTTGGTGCGTAATATCCAAGTGCTAGGTTGATTGGGCACTTGGTGAGTAATATCCACGTGTTCCATTCGACCCTATACTACTTATCAAAGTTTACAAAGTAGGGAAAATCTCTTCCTCTTTTCTTCTTACATTGAGAAAATTGGCTTTATGCAAATGAACCCCAAAGCCTGCTCTTAGCCTTGCATATAGAGATAGACTTACTCTTTCCTTGGTGTAATTTGCCAATATATTCAAAGTATTGACCCAACTTGTTGGTTGCACGTCTTATGTGCAGAATCCGAAGACTGAAAGGTGCGTAGGGACCGCGGGTCTTCACGCAACTAGCCTGAGGCGTTGATGGACTCGAGTTTTACTTAGTTTCCACTGTTTTATTTGAGCTAGCTATAAGCTATGCAAGTTGTAATAATTATACTCTGGATTATTCGTGTAATAATGACTTATGTTTTACATGATATTCATCGACTGTGAAGTGTTAGTTATTGATCCAGGGACTAGCATGTTAATCACAGGGACTTAGGATCCTTAACGATCCTTAACCTTTAGGACTTCCAATAAGGTAGCTCCTAAAATATAGATTTATTCTTCCACATGGGCACGTGTCCGGTAGCGTCATTCAGAATAGTTTGACCGCCAAGACCCTTTTTAAAGATTACTTCTAAATCATTTACCATACCAAATACATCATCACTAGTACGGTGGACGGCTTATTTCTGTGATCTGCCTCACCTTTGAAATGCTTGCCTTTCTTTCTTACGAGATTCTTGGTCGGAGGAAATCGACTATTCCCCAGGTATACAACCTTCTTACATTTATGCAAATATGTATCTTAATCTAAACAGTGCATCCATGCATTGTATGTCTTTCTTATCTGTCCTAAAAGGTTACTAAGAGCAGAACAATCATTGATGGCTATGAAAAGCAACGCCCGTAGGTCAAATTCCTCTTATTTGTGTTCATCCCACACACGTACACCTTGTCTGTGCCACAACTATATTTTTTTTAATTAATGGCCTTAGGTACACATTAATATCGTTGCTAGGTTGCTTCGGTCCTTGGATGAGCATTGGCATCATAATAAACTTCTACTTCACGCACAACCAAGGAGGAAGTCTATGGATACATAGAGTTACATGCCAGGTGCTATGACTGCAGCTCTGCTCCCCAAAAGGATTCATGCCCTATGTACTTGGACCAAATCTTAAGTTTCTTGCGTCATCTACAAAGCTCTGGTACTCTATCTCATTTTTTCTTCACTGCGACCCATCAGCGGGGTGTCTCAGTATCGAGTATTTCTTGCGGTCTTATTTGTGCTATCACAAACTTGGTATTCTCTTTATTTCTGAATAAATGTTTTAACCGTGGTATTATAGGAGCATACCACATAACCTTGGCAGGAACCATCTTCCTAGGGCGCTTCCCCTCAACATCACCAGGGTCATCTCGTCTGATCTTATACCGCAATGCACCGCATACCGGGCATTCGTTCTTATTCTCGTACTCCTCACAGCGATATAGGATGCAGTCATTAATGTATGCATGTATCTTCTTCATCTCTAATCCTAGAGGGTTGACAACCTTCTTTGCTTCGTATATACTGGCAGGCAATTCGTTATCCTTTGGAAGCCCCTTCTTCATTATTTTCAGTACCTTCTCAAATCCCTTGTCAGCTAAACCATTCTATGTCTTCTGTTGCAGCAATTCTAGTGTGGTACCGAGTTTTGTGTTGCCATCTTTGCAATTTAGGTACAACAATTTTTGTGATCCTCTAACATGCACTTCAACTTCAACTTCTCATTTTCACTTTTGCATTCTCTCTGTACATCAACAATGGCCTGGTGAAGATCATCAACAAGCTCATCTAGTGCATCTTTAGCTTCCCCCATTGTAGTATCACCGTATTCAGGAAACATAGGATAGTTGTCATCATCCTCTTCTTCATTGTCTTCCATCATAACCCATCTTTCTCTGTGCTTGGTCCAACAATTATAGCTGGGCATGAAACCGGACTGAAGTAGGTGGGTGTGAAGGGTTCTCGAGGAATAGTAATCCTTCTTATTCTGATAGGCAACATATGGAAAACACATAAAACCATTCGCACTGTTTTCCTCAGCCACACCGATCAAATTATGCATGCTTGTAATGAACTCGGCAGTGCGTCGGTCACCGTACATCCATTTCCGGGTCATCTGCATTTTATAATTAAGTTTATCAAAAACCATTACAGAACATCTAGAGAAATGACCAGTGTACATCAATACATGTATTGTATCAATGACATATGAAAGGATAAATTTTCCAACCTCAACTGAGGAGGAAAGAAAGAGGAGAAAGCTTAAGTGTGGCTTTGGCACTTCATATCATGTTTATTTTGTGTGAACTCAAGTGGCATCATGCTCTCACGCATTTCAATGAGCACTCCTTGTGCATAGAGGGGAAACACAAAGCAACATACACCACTTGTGCATGCGTGGGAAAAAACAAACCAGCTCACACATAAGCATGTGGGGCTAGGGATATATATATAGGAACATGGACCACGAACCAGAACTAAAGGGGTTGAGACAGGCACGAAACCCCTTTAGTTCCAGTTCGTACTCGAACCGGGACTAATTATGGCCATGCCCCGTGCGGCGTCCTGGTCGTTCGAACCGGGACTAATGCTCACATTAGTCCCGGTTCATAACACAACCGGGACTGATCGCTGGGCAGCTTCGAAATGAAAGCCCTGTTTTCTACTAGTGAAGATAACATAGAGCGATTGATCATCAACATGTTAAGCGTAGATCAAAACGCCAGTTCCACTGGCTATAAATATCACGTGCAACCATTTCTAATTGGATGCACCCAATATCCGAAGCCTCTCGCTTTACTATTGGTTTTAGGTAGGACCACGTACGAATCCAGTGAGTTGCCAATAGGATAACCTGCATAACTGAATAAGATTTTGCATTATTAAACATAAAATCATTACGCACGTTTCATATAGCCCAAAGTAATGCACAAACTCTTACTCGAATCTGCACTTTTCGCAAACTCTGAAATCATCACTGTGATTGATCGTTCCTACAAATATATCATATGTACACACCGAAAACCTGATTGAGAGAGTGGATGTACAAACCCAACAACTGGGTTCAAGTCCTCACGGACGTGAATTTAGGTTTCCTATTTATACTTGAGGACCGAGCTCTCATGGTACTCATGCAATTTACCCTAAGGACCATGTCGTGGTATTATCGACGAGTACGCCATAGGAGGTTCCTAACGACGAGTTTTGAGAGCCAGGGTGAGAGGCGGAGAGCATCTGGGATGGGTGTGTAACGCGAGTTATCCAGGTTCAGATCTCATGATGATGGCGAGATCCTACTCCTGTTGTCAATCACTATATCGTCAATAAGCCAGATTACAGAAATTCTAAGTCGTGTTGTTTCCCTAAAGGCTCCCACAGGTCTGGCTTATAAAGAAACCAAAACCTAGGGTTATGGGGAATAGTCCTAGACGGACAAGTTACATAGTTCTACATCCACTCGGATACTTCTATGTGTCGTGTACTCCAAGGCTCCGGTTTCATCTTAGTCGGTGTGTGTAGTGATACTCCCGGAGCACGCCAACATACTTTTAGTGCAGATAATGAATCATTTCCTTTATTCAACAGACTAGATAAACCATCAACAATGAAAAGGACTATAAATGGGGCTAATGGGTCACCTTGCCATAGACCACGCGACGGTGCAAATGAATCCAAGAGATTTCCATTAAATTTCACGGCATATCTCACTAATGTCACACATGCCATAATCCACTCGACAAACTGGTGAGAGAAACCCATCTTTTGCATCACTTGCCTTAACAAAACCCATTCAACCCTATTATCTGCCTTAGATAGATCCATCTTATATGCACAATAACTTTTTGTAAGGTCCTTCTGTTGCTTGATATGATGAATGCAGTCAAAAGCTACGAGTGCATTGTCCGTGATTAACCTTCCTGGCATGAAACCTCTTTGAGAAGGGGATATGATATCATCCAACAATGGTCTTAATTTATTAACTAACAATTTTGAGACCACCTTATATACCACATTGTAAAAGCTAATATGGCGATACTCAAACAAATTGGTAGGATTAGAAACCTTCAAAATCAACACAATAGAGGTTGAATTTGCACCCTTGGGTATCATACCAGTATTGAAGAACTCCTTAACAGCACCAGTAATACTCTCCTTCAAAATATCTCAATTACGGTGGAAGAAACGTGCAGGAAATCCATCAGATCTAGAAACCTTTAATGGCCCAATCTAAAAAAGAGCACCAGCAATGTCTTTGTTTGTAAACTCAGCACATAGCTTACCATTAGCATCATCATCAACACATTGTTGAGTAAGATTAACAGCCGGTGAGAGATCAATTGTACGGTCTGCAACAAACAGATTTTTGAAATATTCCGTGGCCATATGCTGTAGGGTATCCACATTCTCATGTGTCACACCATCCTCATCAACAAGCATCCTAATTTTATTTTTTCGTGCCCTCCAAACAGCCTTGCTATGAAAGTATTTAGTAGTCATGTGTCTTTCTTTAAGCCAGGTTAAACGCCGGGCTTTGGAGGCACATCGTCTCCTCCCGATATAACAACTCATTCGCCTTATCCGAGACCATACGTATCTCCCGCTGATCCGCATTCATATGCATCAGTTGCTCAAACTGTGCTCTTGATAAAATTTGCAACTCTAGTTTAACACTCCCAAATTTCTCCCGGCTCCACACTTAAAGTTTGAAAATTTATAACTTGGCATTGTAACTTAATGGTGCAGCGATCTAGTACAACAAGAGATTGGTAGACCTCATGCCGGGCATAAAACCCGAAACCCGAGCCCCGAACCCGTTTAACCCAGCCCCAAACCCGTTAAACCCGATGCAATTTTCGGGAGCCTGATCTGGAAACCTGTAATTAGTTCAGGATTCTCGGGTTTCAGCTGCGGGTACCCGTTTGACCCGAAAGGCCCGAAGAGTATTGAAAAATCCTGCCAGTCCCTCATTCCCCAGCCCAGTAAACTCCCGCTCGGTCCAACTAACATCTCCCCACGCTCACGACGCAAACCCTAGCGGTTCCACCGCACCCAAATCCCCCATTCGGCATTCATCTCCCATCCAGCCATCCTCACTCACCCGTGACACGCCAACGCCCGTACCCTAGCGGCACCAGGCGCCAACGCCTCACGCCGCCGGCGGCCGGCGCTACGCACAGTCGCACACGCCACAGCCACGAAGTGACGCCACGCACGCGACCACGCACACGACAGGGCCACGCAAGTCCGGGAGGAGGCGTCGAGGCGAGGACGGGAGGAGGCGTCGAGGGCTCGAGGCGAGGACGGGAGGAGGCATCGAGGCGAGGACGGGAGAAGGCGTCGAGGGCTCCAGGCGAGGACGGGAGGAGGCGAGGAGCGACTGTTGCGACTCGCCTGAGCTGCGCCGCACCTTCACCTGCTCGTCGCCGGCTGTCATATATTCTTTATTTGTTGTCATACTGTCGAAATGGTGTAGAATTGATGTCGAAATGGTGAAGAATTGCTGCGAAATCTGCTTACAATTTTGTATACTGTATAGTCTGTAGTCTGTACTGTCAGTTTCTCTGAGTGTCGGGTATTTCGGGATTACCTGGACCCAAACCCGAACCAGAATTTCCGGTACCCGAAATGTCGGGTAGGACATTTTTCCCAGGGTTTTCGGGTGACATTTCTTGGACCCGAATTACACTTTACCCGCAGAGGGTGCATCCGGAGCATGATTCTCGCCTTCTTCGCGCGCGTCACTCTAGCTAACCCAATCAGGCGATCAGAACGACATACGCACGCGAACGTTCCCAGGCTATGTCGTTCACCAAACCGTGATCACCCGTCAATTTTCCAACCAAACGGCGAAATAACGCTGATCACCGACCTAGAGCCCAGAACCGCCGCCAGGACCCTAAAAAACACAAGCTTGGTACGGTACGGTCGCGCACCATCACGACCTATAAGTACAAGTGCGCACTGCAGCGCTAACCACAAACACACCAAAGAGATCATCAGCACAGAAACAAAGAAAGGCATCGATCGATCGGGCACCACTCAGGCAAGTCTTCATGGTTTCCTCCAGGAACGCCCGCTGCACCGCGCTTCTCCTCCTCGTCGTGCTGCTGATCTCGTGCAGCGGCATGGTCAGCGCGGCAAGGGGCCTGGAGGAGACGGAGGCGCCGCCGGTGCCAGAGGACGATTACCCGGCCGAGGCGCCAGAGACGCCCGAGGAGGAGCAGCCGCCTTCGTCGTTCCCCGGGTTTGATATACCGGCGTTCCCGAAAGTCGAGCTGCCGCCCATGCCCGAGATGCCGGCCATTCCCGGCTTCCACTTTCTTGAGCCGGAGCCAGAGGCTGATGAGCCATGATCGTCATCGAGGGCCGTGGTAAAAACACAGAATCGACCATTTACTGAGAGACTGTGCGTGCCGTGCAGGCACCTACTTATGCACTTGTTGGTGTAAGGTGTGTTCTGGTGGTGGTGTTCGTGTGACCAGCAAGACAAGCAAGTGTGTTTGTAATTTTGTATTACCAATATAATGCAGTGTTTCTCGTGTGCTCTACACCTTTGAAGTTATTACTACCACTGAAATATGCAAGTCTCCGGCATGACTCTGGTGCTCACTGAACTACGATCGTTGCATCACGTCCTATACATACAAGATCTGAAGTGTGACATACATATGGACAACCAAAATAGTATAAGTCTCCAAATTCTAAGAAAAAGTAAAAGGAATAACCACACATTTCTAGGAGCACAACTGAAGCTGAATCCAGTCAAAACAACATTTTGCCTAAATCTGCATCAATTAATTTGAAATAGTAGACTATAACTAAGTTCGTTTCCACCCTAGAGTATTCGCAAGAGACAGCATGGCCAAAATGAATAGGGTGTCAAGTGGGATCTCGCTAAAATCCCACTTCTAGTTCATTCGTCAAAATCTAGTTTAAATTAAAAAAAAATTAAACTAGATTTTAACGAATGAAATAGAAGTGGGATTTTGACAGAATCCCACCTGGCACCCCGAAAGATGAAGCACTGCATTAGTAGCTAGTAGTAGTTTGTTAATTAGCTAGTACTGGCCGGCTTGTTGGTGTGGTGACTGGTGAGGGCTCTCGGTCCATAACCAAGCAACTCGCGCTAGCGCTTGCACGTTTTGCAGTAATGGGTTTCCGCGGACACCTTGGATGCACATCTGTAGCAGAAGCTGTGCCCACACCTACACAGGTCAAGAATCAAATCAACCACAAATCATTCCACGGTTATATATGAACCAACACAACAATTCATGACCAGATCGTAGTTCAGTGAGCACCAGAGTACGTACGTACCTGCATTTGATGTAATTGCAGCCTTCCGATTTCTCCACGTACATCTGGCACTTGGGGCACCGCTGCCAGCGCTGCCGGCCGGCGAGCTGCCTGAGCAGCAGGTCCTCCCGGCCGCGCTCGTCCTGCCCGAGCTGCTGGAACTCCCAGCACCCAATGCCGGCGTGCCACGGCACCGCGCACCGCGCGCAGAAGAGCCGGTGGCAGTGCGGGCACTCCGCCTCCATGATCGCCGCCGCCGCCGCCCCACCTTCGGTGAGAAGTGGCGCCGAGCATTCCCTGTAGGGGCAGTACACTTTCTTGGCGCCGAGCGCGGACTCGCACAGCAGGAATCCCCACTTGTCGAGGAGCTCCGGGGAGAGGATGCCGCGGCAGCTGTCGGGATCGACGGCGCCCACACCGCCGCAGCGAGGGTCAGGGCACTCGACGCGGGCCATGTTCTCGCCCAGCTTCGCGGCGACGTACTGGGCGACGCAGCTGGAGCAGAAGGCGTGGCCGCACGACCCGACGCTGAACTTGAGGGTGCCGGGCACCGTCTCCATGCAGATGGCGCAGTACAAGCGCTCGCCGGCGTGGGCGCCATTGATCGGCTCGTCCCCATCGGTGGACATGGGGTCGATGCGCGGCGAGACTAGGAACGTTTCTGGCCTGCGTGCACGAGGCAATTTTTTTTCAGTCCTTTCCGCCGAACAAGTCCGACTCTGCGCCTGGAGTACGGATGAGCGCAAGCGAGTGGAATCAACTGACCTCACAAGGAACACCACGATCACCAGCGCCACGGCGAGGACCCAGCCGCACCATGCTTTTGCTCGCCAGTTCCAGCCCTTTTGATCTTCATCAGGCGAGGCAGCAGCTGCAGACGCGATTGTCCCCGGGCATTGGCGGCGGCGCGCACCTCTCCGGCGGCATGGGCGGTGACGGCGCTGAGCCCGCGCCTTTCAGGAGCGCCGCCCCCAGGAACAACGTGGTGGCGGCGTCGAAGCGGGCGGCGAGCGGCGCCTTCTTGATGACCGTCTTGGCCAGCCCGACTTCTCCATCTACGACGCTCTTCCGGTAGCACATCAGCGCCGCGCCCGTCGCGGTGACGTTGTTGCCGACAGTGACCACGCTCCCGGTCTCGGGAACGAGGCCTGCTTTGACCGGCCGCCCGAGGAAGATGAGGAGGAGAAATGCGGAGGAGGTGACGATGCCGGCGAACGCCATTGCGCTTCTCCAGTCAATCTTTCGTCGCGTGATATTCCTTTTCCCCCCGAGAAGATTTCCTTTTCCGTTTGTTCGGTTTAGCACTTGGTTGGATCTGGGTTCATGATCAGGCCAGGGGAGAAACTACTCCGCCGCGTACCGCGTATATGCCGCGTGAAACTCCTCGCAAATCGCAACTCGTCGCCTCGGCAGCACCGTTGAAACTGCTTTTCCAACCAACGGAATTTATACCTGGAGCATGTTCGCTTCCTTGACCAGCGCCTCCCTCGCTATTCGTGGCTTGTTTTTTGCGGGGGTTCGTGCCAAATTAAATGCACGCGAAACATGTCGCAGTTTAAACAAAATGGTGCCTAATCTGTCTAGACTCACTGAAAACCACGACAAGTAATTTGGATCAGTGCGAGTATAGATAGATAATTTAAACTCTATATACTAAAGCGACAAGTAATTTGGATCGGTACTAGGAGTATTTCTTTTTTACAAGCTGGTTCATTCAATCATTCATAAACTACTCCCTCCGGTCTCCTTTATTAGGGACACATGTAGTGTAAAAAAAATCTTTGACTAATAAAATATGTAATATATATTTAAAAAAATATACTATTGAAAACTATTTTTGAAGATGTCCAACAGTAATTTTTGTGACATATTATATAAAATTTGTTAACCAAAATTAATGGTCAAAGTTATTCTTAAACTAGGTGTAAGCCTAATAAACCAGACCAAAGGGAATATAAATAATTGTTGACGTCTTTGGAGTAAAGCCCGATTAGGCTGGTCATACTGGGAGTATCATATTACTAGTACCATAGTGGGAGTACCACGACAAACTTGATTTAAGGAACATTAACGCGTATGGACAGCCCTAGACGTCCTCCACGGGATCAAAACCGCCCGATCCCTGGGTCGACTGCCTGACATGTGTCCTTGTGCATGGTCAACGAAGCGTGAGTTCGTGACCCCCGCGTGCCCGTCTCCTCTCTCAAACCTTCTCTTTCCCATGGAACAAATAAACATGCCACCTCTCCTATCCCATCTCGCTGTCCCAACTGACGTCGGAGAAGGTGTCGAAGAAGTCGCGTCGGCAGAGGGGGAAGACGTCCCCACAGCAGTAGCAGCGCCAGCCACCCCTTGTAGCAGCGCCTCCCACAACTGGTAGAGCGCCCCATCGCCCGCAGCAAAAAGCACCGTGGCCAGAGAAGATGGTGTAGTAGCAATGCCTCCCGCCCCTTGTAGCAACACCACCCACCACCGGTAGCAAAGTTAGTCGCCCAAGGTAGCAACACCGGCTGCCCAAGGTAGCAATGTCGGTGTCGTAGGTAGCAAAAGGCCGGAACTGCTGGTAGCGCCGCCCTCACCCAAAGTTAGCAACACCGGTTGCCCATGGTAGCAACTCCCGTCGCCCAAAGTAGCAAAACATTGACACCGCTGGTAGCAGCGACGCCCGCCCAAGGTAGCAGCGTCGTCCTCCCAAGATACACCGTCACCCCCCTAATGTAGCAAATGTCGGAACCACATGCAACATCGTCGCAGAGCAGGAGCAGCGCCGGCATCACCAACACTGATGGTGTGGGCAGCGCCACCACCAGTGCCGGCAGCACCACCACCGATGGCGCGAGCAGTGCTACCACCAGCGCAGGGCAGCACCACCACCGGCGCCAACGAGACCCTAGGCGGCGTCGACCTCGGAGAAACTGCGGCCATATGAGGTGAAGGATCCGGTGTACGGGGCTGGCGGCGCAAGGATTTGGTGGAGGAAAAGACTAGATGGGGAGAGATGCAGTGGTCGGTGCCGGAGCCACGCCGGCTGCGGAGATCGGTCGGAGATTGGGAGAGGGATCGAGAACTACACGGGCGGGTCGTGCACGGTGGTTGGGAGAAAGGATATAAAGAGATGAGAGTGGGGCCGCATGGACACGTGACGGTGCGGGCAACCCGGACGAGGAAACCCAAAAATCTCCGTAGTATTGTTTTCAAAATTGATGGTCAAACTTGTTCTTAAACTATGTGGGTGCCTAATAAATCGGACCGGAGGAGTACAAATTATAAACCAAGTGGTTCTTCACGATTTGTTTTTTTGGAAACGGAGACTGCTCCAGATGCATGCTGCGTCTCCTTTATTAACGGTGGTTCACGATTTGTGAGAAAAGTAAAATGGATTTTTAAGAAATGATACTGCACGTAGTGTTGACACGTCGCTCTACGATCCAGTCGCGTGTGGAGTCTATGGTACGGTGGCCATTGATTAAATTCCTTCGTCCAAAGTCCAGTGCCAAAGTCACCGTCTCCGATCACCATGAAATGGTCATGCCATCGTTGCGTGGCGTATCTCTCGTCTCTTTTTGCAATCGCTCACGGGCAGTGGTCCAGTGGAGCTTAGCATAGAACTGGAAACGCTGCGGAAAGACGATGGGTTCATGTGTGGCCATTTAGAGGAACGCAGCCAGGGCTATCTTGGACCGTGACTATGAGGCGACGTCATGGGGCGCACACCGTGATCTATGACATCTGTGTTCTTTACTCGAAAATCCAATCTACATATCCAGTTCGTACGTACGCGCCACTCGGGTCAGCCGGATGGTTTTCGAAGTGCATCTTTTATGATTTTTTTTTACCATGTCACTGTGACATATGATGAGATCGATGAACCCGCAGCTTTTCAAGCGGATTGTGCGCGCAGGGAATATCGCAGCCGCCCATGTTCGCTGAGATCCGGATCAATGAGTTACACGTATGTCCCACATAAAAAAGAAAACCTACATATGTCACGTGCGTAAAAGCATAAGGACTTTTAAGCAATTTACATGCACTTTTTAAGAAAAAACCAAAAGAACTTTATAGATCTGCATGTACATCATGCGCAAGGTGTTCGGACTTGGCCACACCCAACGAAAAGCTTTAAATTTGCAATCATTGCGTGAAAAAATCAAAATTGAATATATTGAATATTAATCTCGTTTTGAAGAGTTCGTTGAAGTCAAATATGAAACGAAATAAATTTAGCATTCTTATGTGAAAGTTGAGTTTTTCTAGTAAGTAGTTCATTTGAGAAGAGACTCTACTCTAGTGGGTGAACGGATTGGCAGGTCATGTGTATCTGAATCTCAATGAAAAAGATGTTACTTTCTACTGTATTTGTTATTTGTTCAAGGATAAAGAAAAAATTCCCGCTGGAGATTAATTTGTAAAGAATGGGTTTAGAAACTGGAACATGAAATCAAGATTGAAGAAACATGAATGTTGTGTTACTAGTGCTCATGCTGAAGCTCAATAGAAGTATGATATGTTCACAACACCATCCACATCAAATTGTGAGTCTCTTGCTTCTAACACCTCACAGTATAAGATTTTGTATAAGCAATGTTTGACATGGACACTCAAGTGCTTGACGTTTCTAATGCAGCAAGGTTTGGCATTTAGAGAACATGATGAAAGTAAAGACCTAGTAAATAAAGGAAATTTTCTTGAGATTTTAAATTGGCTAGCAAGAAATTTTGAAGAGGTTGTCAGGGTGGTTCTCAACAATGCTCCAAAAAATTGCAGGATGACTCACCATGATATACAACATGATCTCATAAAATGTTGTGCGCAGCTCACTACTACACTAGTCATGGAAGAACTTGACGGTGGTGATGTCTACGCACTTCTATTCTTGTAGACAATTGTTGGACCTCCAAGTGCAGAGGTTTGTAGAACATCAGCAAGTTTCCCTTAAGTGGATTACCCAAGGTTTATCGAACTCAAGGAGAAAGTGGTCAAAGGTAACCCTCTCAAGCAACCCTGCAATCAATATACAAGAAGTCTCTTGTGTCCCCAACACACCCAATACACTTGTCAGGTGTATAGGTGCACTAGTTCGGCGAAGGGATAGTGAAATACAAGTGGTATAGATATAAGACAACGGTGCCAGAAAAGAGCCTGACGGGTAGGAAGAGACTAAAGACAATCTGAAATAAAGATGAAAGCAAGCAAACATGTAATAGATCTAGTTGCAAACGGTGTTGCAATATTTAGAAACAAGGCCTAGGGATCATACTTTTGCTAGTGAACACTCTCATATAAATATCTTCTCTTCATGATACTACTCTGAACTACTCTCCTGTTGGACACTTTAATCTATGGTAGGGCTATAACAACACTCCTCAAAGTCTGCCTTCCCCATCTAGATAACCCACACTTTCACCTTGAGCGCTAGATGGTTTCAACAAACAACACAATTTTATAGAGACATCCAACTCCCAAATATAACTCATAACAAGTATTTATGTAACCTTAGCCAAAGTGCCACACGGTGTGCACACTATCAACTTCACACACGTGGGGATAAGCAGAGATTCATTAAAGCACTTGAGTAGCAGAATAGATCTATAGATTACAAAGCTCATGATCTCAATAAGATCATGCATAGAGAGAGAGAGATGAACACATAGCTACCGGTAGAGCCCTTAGCCTCGAGAGAGAACTACTCCCTCCTTATCATGGGAATCAGCAACGACGATGGAGATGGTGGTAGAGATTGATGGAGATGGCTCCGGGGGCACTTCCCTGTCCCGGCAGGGTGCTGAAACCGAGACTTCTGTCCCCCGAATCTCCTCTTTGGTGGCGGAGGTGCTGCGGAACTTTTCGTGGAAACCTGATCTGGTCTTTAGGGTTTTTGTCCCGAGGGGATTTTATAGGCGAAGGGGCGAGGTCGGTGGAGTACCAGGGGCCCACACCACCCCCTAGCGTGGCCTGGCCTGGCCCGCGCCACCAGGTGGTGTGGCCGGCCCCTGGCCCCTCTATGTCCCGTCTTCTAGCTCTATGACTCTTCCGGTAAAATATCGACTTTGGCTTTTGTCCAGACCAATGTAGGGGATCGACACGGAAAACAAAAATTTTCCTACGTTGAAACCCCAAAAACTTAGCCTAGGATCTATCTATGTAGTAATGCGGTAACGGCCGATGCGTAGAGAATACATACCCTTGTAGACAGTACGCGGTTAATGTTCCACGGGAAACGTGGTTGATGTAGTCATACTCGAAGCCGACCTCAAGGTCGCGAAGCTCCTCGCAGGTCACCCCTTGCTCCTTCTTGATCTTCATCATCTTCATCGTGCAACAGCTCCGGCCCATGACATTTAAGCGCCCCAAGTGTTGCGCCTCGTGTCTTCGTACACATCCGGTGCACGATGAGACCTCCGGCTCCTCGATCCCGTCGGGAGTGCGGAAGTTGATATTCGGTTAGGAATCCCTGCAGCGCAACGGCGTACTGCAGGAGTGCCTCGATCGCACAGCCCAGACTTGGGGCCATGGTCACGAGGTATAGAGAGAGGGAGAGAGAAGGAGAAAGTCAACCAAAGGACTTCTCCAAAAATTGGTGTGTCTCATCCCACCCATGGGCACCCCTTTAAATAGGGGGAGGGGGTGTGCCCTCCCCTTTGGGTTTCCCATGTGGGACTAAACAAGGGAGAGAGGGGGAGGCGCATGGGCCTCATGGGCCACCGGCCAGGGGTGGGCCCCACCCCGCACATAGCCCTAGGCTGGCCAGGTGGGCCCCCTCAAGGCGCCTAGGCCTTGGCCCTTCCCTCCTCCGGTTTTTCCTCATGGGCCCTATTTCACTAGGAAGTTTGGCCCATTAGTGGAATAACCTTTCAAATTAGATTTTAATATTATATTTAATATTATATTTAATATTAATTACACTAATTAATATGTAAATACATATTACAAAATCTATCTTGACCCGAAACACCTTTCGGTTCCCTTTCGATTTCCTCCGAACGACTTCGGATCTTTCCCGGAATGATTCCGGTCCTTTATTCT
Organism: Avena eriantha; assembly: GCA_910589775.1. Taxonomy (NCBI): domain Eukaryota; kingdom Viridiplantae; phylum Streptophyta; class Magnoliopsida; order Poales; family Poaceae; genus Avena; species Avena eriantha. The sequence continues at coordinate 111,022,766 of OU342741.1, forward strand.
TTCTCCGAACAACTTCGGATTTCTCCGTGGAACAATTCCGGCTTTCTCTTTCTCTACTATGATTCCGTCTTATGAATGATCGCTCTCATTGTACCCTTAAGTGTATCCTCTCACGGCTCGGGAATACTCTAGACATGATCTGTATCAATGATCAACAGAGGGACCATGGATGTCCATGTGACCCCTATGCATTCCTGATGACAATGTCGTTTGAACCGTCTAAATGTAGCATCCTCTTCCTTTTGTTTCTCGATACAACTTGTCCGAGATCCGATCAATGGTATCTTATACCTTGTTCAATCTCGTTCACAACAAGTTATGTTTTCTTGTTACGGTGATATTACATCCCCGTGACCTAGTCACATGTTGCAACATTTATAGATGTAATCTCACCAAGCCGGCCATATGTATCTTTACCCGTCATGTGGGTGAACAAATCCCGGTCTTGCAGTCACATGTCATCTACTGTTCCTTCGGAATACCCAACGTACACCTTTATAACCACCGTATTACCAGATGGCGTTTGATGCAGTCTAAGCAGCCTAGGGAAACAATGAGTAATATGAGCTCACGGTCTAAGGAGAAGGAGTCTAGGTATAGCTGTTGCAACAATGAACTAGATGACTTGATCGTGTTGCAATCCTTCGAGGAATGTCCAATCACATCATTCTCCAATGATATGATCTCGTTGTCAGTCGGCATAAATGCCCATGATCTTGAAACCCACATCATGTTCGTGACCAACGAACTAGTATAAATAGAGGCTACTAGGGACTTGATTGTTTCATACCACACCTGTACCAATGTTTCTACTTGGCACAGTTATAGCACAATATGAAACTATTATAAACTAATTGAGATATGATAATAAAAACCTATTTCTTATTTGCCTCTAGGGCATATCTCCTTCAGTCTCCCACTTGCACTAGAGTACAAATAAACTAGCTTGCATTTTACTCATATAAACAATATACCATATGCGTTTACAGATCATGCATGCTCATGGGAAACGTCATGTCCATGTTCTATTTTACCAGATCATTATGTCTTTTGGAAATCATTAATGTCTTCCTAATTTTGACATTCACACCATTATCGTATAATGGGTCGAAGTATTTGTTTGGCAACAAAGTGAGACTTTTGTTTCTAGTGTTTATGATGACGGTCGTTATTCACTGTTGTCATCTAAACTTCGAAACACACTTTGCTATCCTTTGTGTATATACTATAGTCATGGCAGCAGAACGAGGCCGAATTCTAGGAGCTTACAGTGACTTTAGATCAACCTCGAGGGCTTTCTCATGGGCACTGGGCCCTGGGAAACATCATTCTACGTTAAAAGCGAACTAGCCCTGCCATAACATTATACATCAAATCAGATGTAGACTTTATACTTTTATATCTATGTGGATCCTAGTGCATGAAATGCATCCATGCCACTTACATTGCTTCTTGCTACTTAAGTACAAACTTAATTCTGGTTTAGTGATCAACTCAAGAATCACTTAAAGACATGTTCTTACAGTTAAGAGCTAGTCCTTCCAACCAGAACTTGGGGTCACATTACGTTGAGTATACAACATGGTTTTATGGAAGAACCTATGACTGAGGCATAGGAGATGCAACGCATCTCTTTCTTTCAACCATAGTTGCAATACTCAATGCTTCATATTGTAAGAACTACTTTCCTACCTTGTTCCATTCTGAGCTTTTCAGAATCTTGTTTAGGACATTCTGAACATCTTTCAGAATCAAGTCCAGGAAGCATTTGATATTTAGTGTATATTAAACTCACCAATCTATCTCGATAGATCTTATTATTTAATAACTTCAACTTCATCCTAACTTAAACATTATTAACACCAATTCCATCATTCACATATGTCGTCCACATATCACATAATGATTTCACGCTCCCACTCAAATATGACATTCATGTTTGAGATCCAGGGATTTCACTTAGCTCCCACTCAAAATATGTTAGCTACATATTATGAATTAGCCAAGCTGATTTGCTCCCACTCAAATCTAGGTCCTCTCGATAATCTTGGACATTCCAAAATTCTTTGATCATTATCAATTTGAGAATTCCAATTACGAGACTTCAATATCCATATATTTCTAGTGTAAATCCAAAAGACTTAAGCATCACTACTGTTGTAGTCAACTCCTTGAATTTGTCCAACCTTGTGACAAATTGAGCTTTTTGTCATTCATTAAGTTTCATTTCCTTTTGTGACTTTGCAGTCATTCAGAAATATCAAGTAAACTTCTTTACTTTAATAAGACCAAGTAACATGTTACTTTGCAATCTTAAATGTAACTTAATATAGGATTTTATGACTCCTAGTCATTTCTCGCACTCAGGTCCATCACGCTTCCTTGTAATTTGTAGGTATGTCTTGTTCAAAACATGACAAGTGAATCAATAATGTAATTCCACAAACTTGTAGAATATATAGTTGAATCCTACCTTTTTTCAGTAAAAGTATTCACTGAAACTATGATCATTATCATTAGTTTCTCCTCTATTTATAGAGTTAGGTTTCACAAAACAAATTCCGCTGCGCTACTCAACAATTCGGAGGCAAGGTCAAATACCTTGTTTTGATCTTTTACTTTCTTCCACCTGTATCTTTATCAAGACACGTCAACTTAGGACAATAGCAGGTTTGCCCTTTTATGGAAGATGCATTCATAGCTTCCTAAGAATGCTCTACAAAGACTTGTTTATTCACCATGATTTCGACTTATCGAAATCTCCAGAAACTCGAACTTGCTATAACACTTATGGTGTTGTTTCCACGAATCTTTAGATGTTCCTTTGTATTTCAAATGAGTGTTTGCTTATTTTAATCTTCAACTCTAAACGATCACTATAACCCTGATAAGAGACAATATTATACCATATGTATCTAATACATAATGATTATGATGTTTAGATATTTCAACAAAGTTTGAATTCATCCAATTATCATAATTTGTGAAACATCTTTCACAAGTTCCTTTTATGCTAAACTTGACTTGAATACTTCAGTCATATCGATAAAATCGAAGAGACTTGTTAATTCAGTTTATTCAATATCCAATTTAGTTATGAACTCATTTGAACAATTCAAATCATTTCAAACTTCATGTTTCATTAAGTAAATACACTTATTCACTTAAGTCCACAATTTACTAATGATTTCCACTAGTTGAAAATGTGATACATCACTATGTATAAGATTCAACATTTCTTCGCATATCACCGTTTTACCAGAATGCAGAGTTTTAGTCATTCTGCCCAAGAAGCATGGTTTTGCAAAGTCTCTAGATTAAGCATCTAGGACCCCGATCTTTCATAAAGAACCTGCAATAACCAAAATGACTTAAACTTTAGTGTCATTTCATTATTAAGCTTCGGATATCTTTTAGCATTCTAATCCTTTATAAATGTTTAAACTATTATCATTAACATAGTGATGAGAATAAATCATTTGTAATCGTAATGTGACCATAAGGTATTGTTCATAAGAATAGTACAAACTGGTTTGTAACTTGTTCATATGAATAATCGTCTCGCCAAAAGCAAGACACACAAACTAGGATTACAAATTATATTCAAGTCCACTAATCCAAATGATAAACTCTGAGGGAAGAGGTGATGTCGGCCATCAACTGTTTTGCTTGCCGTCGTCAAGTCACATTGACTCAAAACCAGCAATTCTCAAGCAGATCATCATGTTTTCACAAAACAGGACAAGTATCAAATACTTTGCAAACTGCAACGAGTTTTGCAAGAACCACATTTATAATTTTGTATATCTTATATATACCTTTTTCATTCATGACTTCCTTTTGCAATCAAGCCATTCTGAGAGTTCTCAACTCTAATTCAAGATCGTTAAGTGTTTTTCCAAATATTCTCTTTTCATCCATGATGGAGGAAAACCCATCCAATGGCTCATACTCTATGTGCCTTATTCTGTAGAATACAAAATGTATCCCAACTCTCCATCGAATGGAGAATGGCTTGTTGGATGATTATGGATGAAACACAAGCATTCCGGAGTCATCGAATTATCTCCTAATGGTTATTGTATCAAGAAGAGAAGATCACTTTTTACGAGGATATCCCTCAGGCGTGGGTATTAATCTATGAAGTTGGACCCTTTTGCTAAGTTCCATATTGAGCAATATATTCTCATGGTCGCAAAGGACCTCAATTGGATAGGCCAAGGTCTACTAAGATATTTGCAAATAGACATCTAGACTAAGTTTATAATAAGAGATCAATTTATAATTGATCTCCACTAAAACGGTCATCCCCTGGACGATTTTAGTGATTGCATGATCCATATCCTTTGCACCTCCCCCGATCGTCACGGCCATCAGTGCAGTATCAAAGGTAGACATTCAATAATGCCAATCACATCATCCATGTGACTCATGCTCGATCTTTCGATCTCTTGTGTTTCGAGGCCACGCTTCTCTAGCGTGCTAGGCTCGCCAAATCTAACTTCTGTGTATTCGCTGTGCAACATGGCTTACACCCACTGTATGCGAAGTGTCTGACACCCAGGCCTGTAATCCTGGATCGCCTCATACCTAAGAACTTTCTTGGTGGTGCACACACAAGGGGAACACGGAACATTGGAATTAAATAGGGATTATCTTATTTGCTACCGTTGAGTATCTAAATACTAGCACACAATAATATGTAAAAACTGGTATCAACATCATATGTATAATGTGATATGATATGGTCTTTCTTGCGCCTTGATTTCCATCGAGCGCTCCGGCATGATCTCCATCCTGCCCTTGGTTTGACGCCAAGTCCACGACGCCTCCACCAGGTCGTTCATCGGAATGATGACTATCACTATGCTACTTAGTAACAGAAAGTAAACTACTTTACCTTCGTATCGACCAATGCCATATCATAATCACATGCACCCTGCAAAATAAAGTTAGACGCCTCTACTTTATCTGTTGCAAGTTTTACGTTGTTGTTAGGGCTTTCGCAATAGAACTGTTTCTAAACTACGAACTTTCCAACCACAACATGGATCCAACAGTTGTCTCTACTACACCCCTTTCGGGGCCCTCCGTTGTAAATGCTATATCAACTATCGAATGAGAGATAGACACCCGCTAGCCACTTATACGGTACAAGCCGTATGTTGACCGTGGAACCAGTCTCGCGTACGAATACGCGTAAGGTCGGTCCAAGCCGCTTCATCAAACAATACCGCGATATAAACAAGTACACGTTAGAGGGTAACAACTAAGGGATCAATGTCCGCACAATACTTGTGCGTACTGGCCATACAACACTCCTACGCATAGATCGGCTCTGATACCATTGTAGGGGATCGACGCGGAAAACAAAAAATTTCTTACATTGAAACCCAGAAACTTAGCCTAGGATCTATCTATGTAGTAATGCGGTAACGGCCGATGCGTAGAGAATACATACCCTTGTAGATGGTACGCGATTAACGTTCCGCGGGGAACGTCGTTGATGTAGTCGTACTCGAAGCCGACCTCAAGGTCGCGAAGCTCCTCGCAGGTCACCCCTTGCTCCTTCTTGATCTTCATCATCTTCATCGTGCAACAGCTCCGGCTCACAACATTTAAGCGCCCCAAGTGTTGCGCCTCGTGTCTTCGTACACATCCGGTGCAAGATGAGACCTCCGGCTCCCTGATCCTGCCGGGAGTGCAGAAGTTGATATCTGGCTAGGAATCCCTACAGCGCAACGGCGTACTGCAGGAGTGCCTCGATCGCACAACCCAGACTTGGGGCCATGGTCACGAGGTATAGAGAGAGGGAGAGAGAAGGAGAAAGTCAACCAAAGGACTTCTCCAAAAATTGGTGTGTCTCATCCCACCCATGGGCACCCCTTTATATAGGGGGAGGGGGTGTGCCCTCCCCTTTGGGTTTCCCATGTGGGACTAAACAAGGGAGAGAGGGGGGAGGCGCATGGGCCTCATGGGCCGCCGGCCAGGGGTGGGCCCCACCCCGCACACAGCCCTAGGCTGGCCGGGTGGGCCCCCTCAAGGCGCCTAGGCCTTGGCCCTTGGCCCTTCCCTCCTCCGTTTTTCCCTCATGGGCCCTATTTCCCTAGGAAGTTTGGCCCATTAGTGGAATAACCTTTCAAATTAGATTTTAATATTATATTTAATATTAATTACACTAATTAATATGTAAATACATATTACAAAATCTATCTTGACCCGAAACACCTTTCGGTTCCCTTTCGATTTCCTCCGAACGACTTCGGATCTTTCCCGGAATGATTCCGGTCCTTTATTCTTTCTCCGAACAACTTCGGATTTCTCCGTGGAACAATTCCGGCTTTCTCTTTCTCTACTGTGATTCCGTCTTACAAATGATCGCTCTCATTGTACCCTTAAGTGTATCCTCTCATGGCTCGGGAATGCTCTAGACATGATCTGTATCAATGATCAACAGAGGGACCATGGATGTCCATGTGACCCCTATGCATTCCTGATGACAATGTCGTTTGAACCGTCTAAATGTAGCCTCCTCTTCCTTTTGTTTCTCGATACAACTTGTCCGAGATCCGATCAATGGTATCTTATACCTTGTTCAATCTCGTTCACAACAAGTTATTTTCTTGTTACCGTGATATTACTTCCCCGTGACCTAGTCACATGTTGCAACATTTATAGATGTAATCTCACCAAGCCGGCCGTATGTATCTTTACCCGTCATGTGGGTGAAAAAATCCCGGTCTTGCAGTCACATGTCATCTACTGTTCCTTCGGAATACCCAACGTACACCTTTATAACCACCGTATTACCAGATGGCGTTTGATGCAGTCTAAGCAGCCTAGGGAAACAATGAGTAATATGAGCTCACGGTCTAAGGAGAAGGAGTCTAGGTATAGCTGTTGCAACAATGAACTAGATGACTTGATCGTGTTGCAATCCTTCGAGGAATGTCCAATCACATCATTCTCCAATGATATGATCTCGTTGTCAGTCGGCATAAATGCCCATGATCTTGAAACCCAGATCATCTTCGTGACCAACGAACTAGTATAACTAGAGGCTACTAGGGACTTGATTGTTTCATACCACACCTATACCAATGTTTCTACTTGGCACAGTTATAGCACAATATGAAACTATTATAAACTAATTGAGATATGATAATAAAAACCTATTTCTTATTTGCCTCTAGGGCATATCTCCTTCAACCAATTCTGAGAATATTCATTTTTTGGCTTTTCTGGAACCAAAAATAGCTGAAAACAGACAACTGGCACTGTGACATCTTGTTAATAGGTTAGTCCCAAGAAGTGTATAAAAATACTCCAAAGTGTGGACAAAACATAAGAAAGTGGATATAAAACAAGCATGGAACATCAAAAATTAGCAACATATCAGGTGGCCATTTTGTAATACTTGTAGAAGAGTTTAGTGATGTGTATCAGAATTAATAGTTGATTGTTTACTTGCGTTATGTTGATAAGAAAGTAAGGGCTATGATAAGATTTCTTGGTCTTGCTCATGTTGAAGATACTACCTCTTTGACACTTAAAGCTGTGATTGAACAAATGCTAATGAAGTTCAATTTGACCTTTGTGATGGCTCGTGGGAAATGGTTTGTTGGAGCTAGTAACATGAAAGCTAATGCTCATGGACTAAATTTTTTTATTACGGATGAGTCTCCTTCGGCCTATTATGTTCATTGTTTTGTCCATCAACTACAATTAACTCTTGTTGTTGTTGCTAAGGAGAGTAATGATTGCACTTGGTTCTCTGATGGATGCAAGTGCACAGATCGTTTGTAGCTAGTTTTGAAATAAATATATCGATCCCACAGGGAGCAGGAGTCTGAATTCTAATAACTCTTGAAATAAATACTATAATAGAAATGCTAAATAAAGTTCTAAGTGACAAGATAAAATGCAAGTATTGCGTAAAAAGGTGTTTTTGAGTTTTTGGTATAAGAGCAACAATAAGTAAAGTAAAACAACTAAACACAAAAATTAAGTATCGGTATGTAAGGGATTGTAACTGCAATAGTGAAAAAGTGTTCTCAGGGAGTAGTGGATACACCACTAGCATTATAAGGAGCTAAGGTAAAGATTATTATCGTGAATATTATCAACTATGTATGCGTGGGAGGAACTCTGTATTTTGACAAATAGGCAGCAACCACTGCTCACAGCATCCTCATAACCACAACAGTCAGCAATCGACATCAATCGAATTACTGCGCTATTAAGGGACGTAATCCCGTAGGACGTATCCCATGGCATGGATAGTGTTCCGTGAGTTTCCTAGGTTTCCAAGTTGATACGTAAGGGGTGCCAACAACTTTATAGTCACTATAAGTTCTAACACACCTCTGTCTATCAACAAGTAGTTCCCTCCATCAAGTCCCCATGAGAGGCAAATATTGAGAGGTCGACTTCTCTCAACATCAAGATGAAGACAATCTAGCAAATGGTCACAACGATGAATATTATAATAAACTTTATCTTATTTCAATCTCATACTAGGGTTTCTCCATCTCCCCAAAAACTAATGATCTACTCAGACATGGAGGCAATCAACATCATGGCAATAACAATGGAATCTATCATAGATGAATAGTACTTGTATAAATCCACAATGAGTATGGAAATTATAACAAGATCTAGACAAGATGTAGATGGGATGGATGAAGATGGTGGTTGCGGTGACCTAGCATACCACTACATGATGTAGTACACTATAGTCGTTGACATAACATCAATGAAACACTGTTCACTAGTATTATATCCCTCAGAGTGGTACAACAGAAACACGGTAGGTCCAAGACATGACTATAGATTACAACTCGAATCTTTACAAAAGATCCAGAGAACACTCTAGGTTAAGAGAGAGGAAGAAACTTCTTACGAAGAAGAACCAAAAATAATAAATCAGGACTAACTGGTGACTAATACTAGCATCTAAACTATCTGGCTTGCAATTGCTGCTAATGCAATGCTCTACAGAAGTAGGTTTTATGTCTAGAGTATCTACGACTATATAATCAGGAACTTCGTCTTTACTTTAGTTGATGTATAGGTTAACTTCTTTGACTTTATTGAAGAATTTGAGCTGTCGATGATGGTTTCTTGAGCATAGGATGGTATTGATGTCTTCTTCAACAGATTAGAACCTAGCAAGGGTTAAGAAGGTACGATTGGGTACGAGCGTACTCAACAAGTTCACTAAAAAGGAGTGTATGATCCACTATCTCTACAGCCACATACCAAAGGTCGTAGGAAATGCAGGTTTTCGTAAACATTTCTTCAAAGGTTGCTTTTATTCTGAAAACTATGTCTGACAGCCTTCACAGGTTGACCAGAACCTTCGTGGGGTTCCTTTCTTGCTGCATTTGTAGCTCCTTCCTAGAACAGGGAGTAACATGTCACAATTCTTACACTCTACAGAGGTGCGTCACTTTTCCCATGAGAGACCTTAAGCTTTGTTGCACAGTCGGGAGTATGTCCCCGTTCAAACTTCCATGATTTGAGGCCCAACCTAATATCCAAGCCAATCACTGCCCCTTCATGACCCTGCATGTCCCCTTGGTGTACGCCATGCCCACATATTGAATTACGACAATGGTTAGTATAGACCGTCAGATGCCAGAACTATCGTGGGACGTTGAGGGTTCCCACCCATATGCTGCATCCTCTATGAATTACCAATTAATGCACGCTATGAGGATAATAGCCACGACCTGGCCATCCGGATGCATGCGAGAGGAAGAAGATACAGCTGACTTCTCCATCCCATTCCAAATCTCATGGTTAACGCGTAATATACGGCGCTAGAATCACTGGCGACATTGGTTGTTAAGTCCTAGATATTATGTTCCTTTACCACTGGAACTGTATCAATAGATTATTACCATTTGGTAAATAATCCATAATCATATTATTATGAAAATAGTGTTTTCTGACCTTTTTGAAATGCAGGTGATGACAACATTTGAGTTACAAGCATAGAAAATAATCAAAGGACATGAGCAAGTGTAAACTTGCCTTTTTTGATTACAAGATTATGCACTCATGGCCTTCAAGACAACTGAAGATCCAAATTCTATAAACGACATCATTGGTCTGGTAAGGATGAATGTTTAAAGAAGAAAAATGCAATGATGCATAAGTAATGTAATGCAATTTGATAAACGTGAACCCCTGGACTAGTCGTATTTGATCTAGGGTTTGGAAACTGGGAATGGTTCTTTAGAATGTCTTTCAATTTTATATCAGCTTCACACTTGTGCTTCTTATTAAGGTTTGTGAGAGTGTGTGAAACAATATGTAAAAACAACAAGTAGCATGCAATATTAAGGCACTCATATGGGGCCTGGTATCTAAAAGATTTCTTAAGCTAGATTATTAATCAATTAGAGCCTTTATAGAAATGCTTAAGGATTACTTTTAATGTTTCTTAAAAGAATAACTTTTAAAGAAAATCATAATTAATTAAACAAAAGCATTTAAACTATAAGTTAACACTCTTAGGCTTTCTTGCTAGTTATAATTATCAAAGAAGAAAGAATTACTTCATTTGAATAAGGACCACACTAATAGTTGAGACTTATCTATCTTGGTCATTATATGGTATTATAATTTGTTCACTTCATAATGTTTCCTTAAGGTTAATTAAGAGTAATATTACTTTTAGTTGGGTAGTAGTTTATTAACTTTATGAATGAATAGAATAATTTGTGTCCTTATAAATGAGTAGTTATGATTTGTAATCAAGGAAACAATATTATTTAAATAGTTATGAATTACTTTTGGAATTTTAATAAGTTTATAACTTGTGGTTGAAGTGATGGTAAAAGATTTATTAAGTAAAACAAAAACAAAGTAAAGAGATTGGTTGTGAGAGACTCCCCTTGCAAGAATCTTCTTTCTCCCTGAAAAGTAATTGACGAGGAGGAAGAGATTGAAGCTGTCCTTAACTCCCCGGAAACAGCGCTAGAAAAGAGGCTTGATGGCTCAAAATATATCGAGCTCGTTGGGAACCCTAAGAGGAAGGTATGATGAGCACAGCAACAAGTTTTCCCGTAGTTATGAAACCAAGGTTATCGAACTAGTAGGAGCAAGGAAACAACTCCAAGGTGTTGCTAGCAACTTGGAATCCTTCACAACACAACCACATAACTTTGCCCCAACTTACAGTGAGGTTGTCAATCTCACCGATTTTGCTGAAAACAAAGGATTAAACGTATAGTGTGGAAGATAGTAATTTCTTGTAGAAAGTAAACACTAAACGGAAAACAGTAGATGGTATATTAATGATAAAAGCATGGACTAGGGTCCATAGTTCACTAGAGGTGTTTCTCCTTATAATAGATGACATGTTGGGTGAACAAATTACAGTGGGGAAATTGTCAGATTTGAGAAATCATAACAATGCATATACTAGACATCTTGACTCCTACGAGATTTGATTGGGAACTACAACATTATACATAGACCGTAATCCAACTGCATCTATGACTAATAATCCACTTTCATGTTATCATCCGAACCCCTTCCAGTATTAAGTTGCAAGCAACAGATAATTGCATTAAGCAAAGTGTGTAAAGTAAACAATACGATTGCCCCATGGAAAAAGGGTTGCTATTTTCTCCCTAGTAGAAACATCACCTCTACAACCTTAGATATTTCTATCACTTCCCCAGATTACTAGAGGCATGAACCCACTATCGAGCATAAATACTTCCTCTTGGAGTTGCTAGCATCTACTTGGCCAAGATAGCTACTAACGACGGAGAGCATGCAAGATCACAAATAACATAGACATGATAGAATCAATCTGAAATATCATCTCAATATCCATCGGATCCCCACAAACACAACATGTAAGATTACAAATAGATGATCTTGATCATGAACGGAGCTCACAAGATCTAAACATGATAGCACAAAGGAGGAGAACCAACCATCTAGCTACTACATGGACCCATAGTCCAAAGGTGAACTACTCACCCATCACTCTAGAGGCTTGCATGGTGATGAAGAAGGCCTCTAGGGTGATCTCTCCCCTCCGGTAGGGTGCCGGGAAGAGCTTCGGATCCCCCGATATAGGGATGAACATGGCGGTGGCTACAGACTCTTTCGTGGATTTTTGATCGGGTCCTTAGGGTTTTCATCCTGGGAGGATTTTATAGACGAAGGGGCAAGGTCGGTGGAGCACCACGGGGCCCAAACTCCCTGGTGGTGCCCCCAGGCCACGCCGCCACCAGGTGTGGCCGCCCTGGTGCGCTACTTCGTCTCTCCTTCGGACTCTGTGTTGCTTTGGGTAAAATATTGACTTTGGCTTTTGTCCCGTCCAATTCCGAGTATATTTCGTTACTAGTTTTTCTGAAACCAAAAACAGCAGAAAACAGGCAACTAGCACTGTGACATCTTGTTAATAGGTTAGTTCCAGAAAATGTATAAAAATACCTCAAAGTGTGAACAAAACATAAGAAAGTAGATATAAAACAAGCATGGAACATCAAAAATTATAGATATGTTTATGACGTGTCAACATCCCCAATCTTAACTCTTGCTCGTCCTCGAGTAGGTAAGTGATAAAAAAGAATAATTTTTGAGGTGACATGCACCATCAAATTTGTAAAGTATTGCTAGCTGGGATCAAAGTACTCTAAAGATAAGCATGAAAGATAGAGTTCTAACAATAAGACATAGCAACTATGTTGTAACATGAAAAGGTAGAAACAAAAGATCATAAATAACAATGCACTGAAAGTCGTTTGTTTGTTTCACATACAGAAAACATAATAAGAATGGTATTCAGCTTGTCCCTCATGGTATAGCAAAACATAAATGCATAGGACACCTTCAAAGTTCATAAGGGTGACTAGATACAAATAATTTAAGAACAAGCAATATCAAAGTTATGAATAGATCAACAAGTTTTGGGACAATGCACATTAAACTAAGATTGACCACTATGTTATCTCAATAGGTGCATAAAGATAGAAGATGGAGACTCAACATAAAATTAAAAAGAAAGGCCCTTCGCAAAGGGAAGCAGAGATTCAAGTTTCATAAAGAGCTTCCAAAAATTATGGTACTCATTAGCTTTCAGCTCTCATTGCCCCTATCATAAGCATCTTGAGGTGATTAAGGTTAAAGTGACACAAATATGAGGATATGCTTGACAAGTTATAAGTTGAAAATCCCATGCCCCGTTCTTACGAGTACCGAACCTCATGATACTCAACTTTAGTCACGAGTAAGTTCTTGTCATTGTAAGTACATGTGTATCATAGAGAACCACCAACGGGGTACCCCTTACCCCATGATACATGAGCTATCCCATATCAAAATGACAAGGCAACAGATAATGAGCATCTCAACGATCTTTTTAGTTTCTATTTGCATAGGTTTTATTGAGGATGCTTCATACAATGCACAATATGGTTATGCTGCAAGTTTCCACCATGATTAGGCATGGCTTAGGCTAGCCGCCCAGGCATTTCTCTAACACACATACAAACTCCATGAGCTTACAAGCTCCACTTTTATTTCACACCGCCGGGATCCATAAGCAAAAGATCATGATATCAACTGAATAATAAGTGCAATGTTGAAAGCATTCCCCATGACATCATGGTTCTGCTAATTCACAACTTATAAAGCACAAGCATATACGCAACATAGATGGGCACAATGGTTCAAGTTTATTAGATGCAAGAAAGTAAAGTGTGCCATCAAGTTCGTGAGAGCTTTAATCACTAGTTTTCACATAACAAGTTTAATTTGGAAGGTAGATAAAAACATGAATATACTTGGAATGATGTAACACACTATGTATAGGAATTTATAGTGGACTCTTTGGAATAACTTGGTTTTATTGGGAGTTGGATGCATGAGTAGAACTCATACTTGGTACATGTGGAGGCTAGCAAAAGACTGGGAGCGACCAACTAAGAGAGCAATAATGGTCATAATCATGCAGAGCGACAAAACATCATTGATTAAAGCATAAAGTGATATTACAAGTCGAAAACTAAAGGATCATCAAGGCTATGGTGACTCGTTCATAGTCTTAACATAGTGTAAGCATGTGCGAAGTCAACCCAAATAAAGCATCAAAGGAGAATACCATAATATTATGCTTTTTTGAATGCTAAAACAACACATGATTCTTTCAAGGCACATTAAGCAATCTCAATTGTTTGGAACATGTCATGCTACAACAATGATCACTAAGCATAAAGCCAAAGCAATATCAAACATGACATGATAAAGTCTAGGCCACAGTCTAAACAAGCTCCTTTTGTACCACTTATAAGCATGAAACTTCCTACTCTTTTCCAATCGCCAATCAACTTATTTGAAACCACGTATGAATGTGGGGGTCCAACCAATTTATTTAAGCAAACCAAACAAAATAAAACTAAAAACAAAAACAAAGACTCTCCAAGAACAACACAATTCTGCACGAAACAATAAACATGAAGTGTTTGGAAGAAAACCTGAGATTTTTATTGATGAAGAAGGGGATGCCTTGGGCATCCCCAAGCTTTGGAGCTTGTACTTCTTGAATATTTCTTGGGGTGAAACGGGTGGCATCCCTAAGCTTGAGCTTTTGTCCATACTTCATCTCATCGTATTGTTCTTCCCTATACTTTAAAAATTCCTTCTTACAAAACTTCACACAATCTTCATTAGCAACATTAGTGTATTCAAGATAATAAGTCTTTAGGTTAAGTTTCAACACAAGTAAAACTTACATTAAAACACAAGCTACTATAGCAATTCCTTCTAAAATCTCAAGTGATCAAAGAGAACTCAAAGAGAAAGAGATTAAGAGGCAAATGCAAATAATGGCAGAAATCTATCAAAATAGACCAATAGGTAAAAACCGATTATTTCGAAGACCTTCTGTTGCTCAAATCGAAAAGTGATAAACTAACGAAAGTTAGATACAAAACTTAGGGCATAAGTAAAAAATATTACAGCTCAATCCGACGTACAAATTTTTTTCATGATTTTTTATAGTGAAGCACAAAAATCTGTTTCGAGAGAGCAACTTTCCCAAGTCTTACTTCTCTCTCATTAGAGGTTATTATTGGCACAAAAACACAAAAAAAGTATAAGGAGAGGTTATTACTGAGGCAATAACTTCCAAGACTCAACAAAATAAAACTTTCTGAAAGTAAAAAATAATTTGGGTTATCTCCTAATAGTGCTTTTCTTTAACGCCTTTGAGCTAGGCTCAGTAATTTGAGAAGATGCTCACGTAAGAAATATTAATTGAAACAAAAGATAGCATCAAGGAGCAAATATGACACACATTTAAGTCTTGCCCACTTCCTATGCATATGAATCTTGTAGGAAAATAAATCAAAGAAGCACATAGTAACAAGAATGGGTAGATAAAACAAGAGCAACTTTGGAACTTTCAATATAAAGAGAGGTGTTTTAGTAACATGAGAATTCCAATAACCATATTTTCCTCTCTCATAATGATTTTCAGTAGAATCATGAACAAACTCAACAATATAAATATCGCACTCATCCTCCTTTGGTAAGCATGGAGGGCGATCAAATGAGGTATTAGTTAAAGAGTTACTCTTATTGGGAGGTAGACATGGCTACCTGCTCCATTCTTCCGCCTCTTGATCATCCAATGAGCTTCCAGTTTCAGCAATTTCTTCTTCCATAGGCTCCTGCAAGGCATTAGTCTCTTCCGTTGGTGGAGAGCATCTATTACGATATTTAAGAATATAGCCATTTTATTCCTTATAATTATCAAAGCAAAATTTAAGTATATCATAAACTCATATTTATAAGGTGCATCATCAGTATTTTCAAGCAAATAAGCAAGTTCGAATGCACCCTTTCAAGCAATAAATTCTTCAATTTGTTCCACATCATAAAAGTCATAATTTCCCTTAACATAAGAAGATATGGTAACATTATCATTATACTCACATTGAAAAGGAGCTATTTATACCTCCTATAGCAACAAGATTTATCAAAGCAATAAGTAACATTATAAGTAGAGCACACGTTTCTAGCAATTGTACACAATTTATTAATTTGTTCCCATAAGTGTTTCCCTTTTTGTGACAAGAGGTGTTCCTCATAATATTTCTGTTCTTCCGTGAAACCACCTTGATAATAAGATCTAGTTTCAAAGAAACCAACCATTGATAGAAAGCATGATAAAGCAAGACAATAACAGACCAACAAAAATAACAACTATAGTAGGAACTAATGTTTTTGTATTTTTGATAAAATAAGCAGACCAATACAACTAATTTTTTTTGTGTGTTTTTGATAAAAAGAAAAAAGAAAACAAAGCAAAATAAACTAAGCAAAACAAAAACAAAGTAAAGAGATTGGTTGTGAGAGACTCCCCTTGCAAGAATCTTCTTTCTCCCTGAAAAGTAATTGACGAGGAGGAAGAGATTGAAGTTGTCCTTAACTCCCCGGAAACAGCGCCAGAAAAGAGGCTTGATGGCTCAAAATATATCGAGCTCGTTGGGAACCCTAAGAGGAAGGTATGATGAGCACATCAACAAGTTTTCCAGTAGTTATGAAACCAAGGTTATCGAACTAGTAGGAGCAAGGAAACAACTCCAAGGTGTTGCTAGCAACTTGGAATCCTTCACAACACAACCACATAACTTTGCCCCAACTTACAGTGAGGTTGTCAATCTCACCGATTTTACTGAAAACAAAGGATTAAACGTATAGTGTGGAAGATAGTAATTTCTTGTAGAAAGTAAACACTAAACGGAAAACAGTAGATGGTATATTAATGATAAAAGCATGGACTAGGGTCCATAGTTCACTAGAGGTGTTTCTCCTTATAATAGATGACATGTTGGGTGAACAAATTACAGTGGGGAAATTGTCAGATTTGAGAAATCATAACAATGCATATACTAGACATCTTGACTCCTACGAGATTTGATTGGGAACTACAACATTATACATAGACCGTAATCCAACTGCATCTATGACTAATAATCCACTTTCATGTTATCATCCGAACCCCTTCCGGTATTAAGTTGCAAGCAACAGATAATTGCATTAAGCAAAGTGTGTAAAGTAAACAATACGATTGCCCCATGGAAAAAGGGTTGCTATTTTCTCCCTAGTAGAAACATCACCTCTACAACCTTAGATATTTCTATCACTTCCCCAGATTACTAGAGGCATGAACCCACTATCGAGCATAAATACTTCCTCTTGGAGTTGCTAGCATCTACTTGGCCAAGATAGCTACTAACGACGGAGAGCATGCAAGATCACAAATAACATAGACATGATAGAATCAATCTGAAATATCATCTCAATATCCATCGGATCCCCACAAACACAACATGTAAGATTACAAATAGATGATCTTGATCATGAACGGAGCTCACAAGATCTAAACATGATAGCACAAAGGAGGAGAACCAACCATCTAGCTACTACATGGACCCATAGTCCAAAGGTGAACTACTCACCCATCACTCTAGAGGCTTGCATGGTGATGAAGAAGGCCTCTAGGGTGATCTCTCCCCTCCGGTAGGGTGCCGGGAAGAGCTTCGGATCCCCCGATATAGGGATGAACATGGCGGTGGCTACAAACTCTTTCGTGGATTTTTGATCGGGTCCTTAGGGTTTTCATCCTGGGAGGATTTTATAGACGAAGGGGCAAGGTCGGTGGAGCACCACGGGGCCCAAACTCCCTGGTGGTGCCCCCAGGCCACGCCGCCACCAGGTGTGGCCGCCCTGGTGCGCTACTTCGTCTCTCCTTCGGACTCTGTGTTGCTTTGGGTAAAATATTGACTTTGGCTTTTGTCCCGTCCAATTCCGAGTATATTTCGTTACTAGTTTTTCTGAAACCAAAAACAGCAGAAAACAGGCAACTAGCACTGTGACATCTTGTTAATAGGTTAGTTCCAGAAAATGTATAAAAATACCTCAAAGTGTGAACAAAACATAAGAAAGTAGATATAAAACAAGCATGGAACATCAAAAATTATAGATATGTTTATGACGTGTCAACATCCCCAATCTTAACTCTTGCTCGTCCTCGAGTAGGTAAGTGATAAAAAAGAATAATTTTTGAGGTGACATGCACCATCAAATTTGTAAAGTATTGCTAGCTGGGATCAAAGTACTCTAAAGATAAGCATGAAAGATAGAGTTCTAACAATAAGACATAGCAACTATGTTGTAACATGAAAAGGTAGAAACAAAAGATCATAAATAACAATGCACTGAAAGTCGTTTGTTTGTTTCACATACAGAAAACATAATAAGGATGGTATTCAGCTTGTCCCTCATGGTATAGCAAAACATAAATGCATAGGACACCTTCAAAGTTCATAAGGGTGACTAGATACAAATAATTTAAGAACAAGCAATATCAAAGTTATGAATAGATCAACAAGTTTTGGGACAATGCACATTAAACTAAGATTGACCACTATGTTATCTCAATAGGTGCATAAAGATAGAAGATGGAGACTCAACATAAAATTAAAAAGAAAGGCCCTTCGCAAAGGGAAGCAGAGATTCAAGTTTCATAAAGAGCTTCCAAAAATTATGGTACTCATTAGCTTTCAGCTCTCATTGCCCCTATCATAAGAATCTTGAGGTGATTAAGGTTAAAGTGACACAAATATGAGGATATGCTTGACAAGTTATAAGTTGAAAATCCCATGCCCCGTTCTTACGAGTACCGAACCTCATGATACTCAACTTTAGTCACGAGTAAGTTCTTGTCATTGTAAGTACATGTGTATCATAGAGAACCACCAATGGGGTACCCCTTACCCCATGATACATGAGCTATCCCATATCAAAATGACAAGGCAACAGATAATGAGCATCTCAACGATCTTTTTAGTTTCTATTTGCATAGGTTTTATTGAGGATGCTTCATACAATGCACACTATGGTTATGCTGCAAGTTTCCACCATGATTAGGCATGGCTTAGGCTAGCCGCCCAGGCATTTCTCTAACACACATACAAACTCCATGAGCTTACAAGCTCCACTTTTATTTCACACTGCCGGGATCCATAAGCAAAAGATCATGATATCAACTGAATAATAAGTGCAATGTTGAAAGCATTCCCCATGACATCATGGTTCTGCTAATTCACAACTTATAAAGCACAAGCATATACGCAACATAGATGGGCACAATGGTTCAAGTTTATTAGATGCAAGAAAGTAAAGTGTGCCATCAAGTTCGTGAGAGCTTTAATCACTAGTTTTCACATAACAAGTTTAATTTGGAAGGTAGATAAAAACATGAATATACTTGGAATGATGTAACACACTATGTATAGGAATTTATAGTGGACTCTTTGGAATAACTTGGTTTTATTGGGAGTTGGATGCATGAGTAGAACTCATACTTGGTACATGTGGAGGCTAGCAAAAGACTGGGAGCGACCAACTAAGAGAGCAATAATGGTCATAATCATGCAGAGCGACAAAACATCATTGATTAAAGCATAAAGTGATATTACAAGTCGAAAACTAAAGGATCATCAAGGCTATGGTGACTCGTTCATAGTCTTAACATAGTGTAAGCATGTGCGAAGTCAACCCAAATAAAGCATCAAAGGAGAATACCATAATATTATGCTTTTTTGAATGCTAAAACAACACATGATTCTTTCAAGGCACATTAAGCAATCTCAATTGTTTGGAACATGTCATGCTACAACAATGATCACTAAGCATAAAGCCAAAGCAATATCAAACATGACATGATAAAGTCTAGGCCACAGTCTAAACAAGCTCCTTTTGTACCACTTATAAGCATGAAACTTCCTACTCTTTTCCAATCGCCAATCAACTTATTTGAAACCACGTATGAATGTGGGGGTCCAACCAATTTATTTAAGCAAACCAAACAAAAGAAAACTAAAAACAAAAACAAAGACTCTCCAAGAACAACACAATTCTGCACGAAACAATAAACATGAAGTGTTTGGAAGAAAACCTGAGATTTTTATTGATGAAGAAGGGGATGCCTTGGGCATCCCCAAGCTTTGGAGCTTGTACTTCTTGAATATTTCTTGGGGTGAAACGGGTGGCATCCCCAAGCTTTGGAGCTTGTACTTCTTGAATATTTCTTGGGGTGAAACGGGTGGCATCCCTAAGCTTGAGCTTTTGTCCATACTTCATCTCATCGTATTGTTCTTCCCTATACTTTAAAAATTCCTTCTTACAAAACTTCACACAATCTTCATTAGCAACATTAGTGTATTCAAGATAATAAGTCTTTAGGTTAAGTTTCAACACAAGTAAAACTTACATTAAAACACAAGCTACTATAGCAATTCCTTCTAAAATCTCAAGTGATCAAAGAGAACTCAAAGAGAAAGAGATTAAGAGGCAAATGCAAATAATGGCAGAAATCTATCAAAATAGACCAATAGGTAAAAACCGATTATTTCGAAGACCTTCTGTTGCTCAAATCGAAAAGTGATAAACTAACGAAAGTTAGATACAAAACTTAGGGCATAAGTAAAAAATATTACAGCTCAATCCGACGTACAAATTTTTTTCATGATTTTTTATAGTGAAGCACAAAAATCTGTTTCGAGAGAGCAACTTTCCCAAGTCTTACTTCTCTCTCATTAGAGGTTATTATTGGCACAAAAACACAAAAAAAGTATAAGGAGAGGTTATTACTGAGGCAATAACTTCCAAGACTCAACAAAATAAAACTTTCTGAAAGTAAAAAATAATTTGGGTTATCTCCTAATAGTGCTTTTCTTTAACGCCTTTGAGCTAGGCTCAGTAATTTGAGAAGATGCTCACGTAAGAAATATTAATTGAAACAAAAGATAGCATCAAGGAGCAAATATGACACACATTTAAGTCTTGCCCACTTCCTATGCATATGAATCTTGTAGGAAAATAAATCAAAGAAGCACATAGTAACAAGAATGGGTAGATAAAACAAGAGCAACTTTGGAACTTTCAATATAAAGAGAGGTGTTTTAGTAACATGAGAATTCCAATAACCATATTTTCCTCTCTCATAATGATTTTCAGTAGAATCATGAACAAACTCAACAATATAAATATCGCACTCATCCTCCTTTGGTAAGCATGGAGGGCGATCAAATGAGGTATTAGTTAAAGAGTTACTCTTATTGGGAGGTAGACATGGCTACCTGCTCCATTCTTCCGCCTCTTGATCATCCAATGAGCTTCCAGTTTCAGCAATTTCTTCTTCCATAGGCTCCTGCAAGGCATTAGTCTCTTCCGTTGGTGGAGAGCATCTATTACGATATTTAAGAATATAGCCATTTTATTCCTTATAATTATCAAAGCAAAATTTAAGTATATCATAAACTCATATTTATAAGGTGCATCATCAGTATTTTCAAGCAAATAAGCAAGTTCGAATGCACCCTTTCAAGCAATAAATTCTTCAATTTGTTCCACATCATAAAAGTCATAATTTCCCTTAACATAAGAAGATATGGTAACATTATCATTATACTCACATTGAAAAGGAGCTATTTATACCTCCTATAGCAACAAGATTTATCAAAGCAATAAGTAACATTATAAGTAGAGCACACGTTTCTAGCAATTGTACACAATTTATTAATTTGTTCCCATAAGTGTTTCCCTTTTTGTGACAAGAGGTGTTCCTCATAATATTTCTGTTCTTCCGTGAAACCACCTTGATAATAAGATCTAGTTTCAAAGAAACCAACCATTGATAGAAAGCATGATAAAGCAAGACAATAACAGACCAACAAAAATAACAACTATAGTAGGAACTAATGTTTTTGTATTTTTGATAAAATAAGCAGACCAATACAACTAATTTTTTTTGTGTGTTTTTGATAAAAAGAAAAAAGAAAACAAAGCAAAATAAACTAAGCAAAACAAAAACAAAGTAAAGAGATTGGTTGTGAGAGACTCCCCTTGCAAGAATCTTCTTTCTCCCTGAAAAGTAATTGACGAGGAGGAAGAGATTGAAGTTGTCCTTAACTCCCCGGAAACAGCGCCAGAAAAGAGGCTTGATGGCTCAAAATATATCGAGCTCGTTGGGAACCCTAAGAGGAAGGTATGATGAGCACATCAACAAGTTTTCCAAGTAGTTATGAAACCAAGGTTATCGAACTAGTAGGAGCAAGGAAACAACTCCAAGGTGTTGCTAGCAACTTGGAATCCTTCACAACACAACCACATAACTTTGCCCCAACTTACAGTGAGGTTGTCAATCTCACCGATTTTGCTGAAAACAAAGGATTAAACGTATAGTGTGGAAGATAGTAATTTCTTGTAGAAAGTAAACACTAAACGGAAAACAGTAGATGGTATATTAATGATAAAAGCATGGACTAGGGTCCATAGTTCACTAGAGGTGTTTCTCCTTATAATAGATGACATGTTGGGTGAACAAATTACAGTGGGGAAATTGTCAGATTTGAGAAATCATAACAATGCATATACTAGACATCTTGACTCCTACGAGATTTGATTGGGAACTACAACATTATACATAGACCGTAATCCAACTGCATCTATGACTAATAATCCACTTTCATGTTATCATCCGAACCCCTTCCAGTATTAAGTTGCAAGCAACAGATAATTGCATTAAGCAAAGTGTGTAAAGTAAACAATACGATTGCCCCATGGAAAAAGGGTTGCTATTTTCTCCCTAGTAGAAACATCACCTCTACAACCTTAGATATTTCTATCACTTCCCCAGATTACTAGAGGCATGAACCCACTATCGAGCATAAATACTTCCTCTTGGAGTTGCTAGCATCTACTTGGCCAAGATAGCTACTAACGACGGAGAGCATGCAAGATCACAAATAACATAGACATGATAGAATCAATCTGAAATATCATCTCAATATCCATCGGATCCCCACAAACACAACATGTAAGATTACAAATAGATGATCTTGATCATGAACGGAGCTCACAAGATCTAAACATGATAGCACAAAGGAGGAGAACCAACCATCTAGCTACTACATGGACCCATAGTCCAAAGGTGAACTACTCACCCATCACTCTAGAGGCTTGCATGGTGATGAAGAAGGCCTCTAGGGTGATCTCTCCCCTCCGGTAGGGTGCCGGGAAGAGCTTCGGATCCCCCGATATAGGGATGAACATGGCGGTGGCTACAGACTCTTTCGTGGATTTTTGATCGGGTCCTTAGGGTTTTCATCCTGGGAGGATTTTATAGACGAAGGGGCAAGGTCGGTGGAGCACCACGGGGCCCAAACTCCCTGGTGGTGCCCCCAGGCCACGCCGCCACCAGGTGTGGCCGCCCTGGTGCGCTACTTCGTCTCTCCTTCGGACTCTGTGTTGCTTTGGGTAAAATATTGACTTTGGCTTTTGTCCCGTCCAATTCCGAGTATATTTCGTTACTAGTTTTTCTGAAACCAAAAACAGCAGAAAACAGGCAACTAGCACTGTGACATCTTGTTAATAGGTTAGTTCCAGAAAATGTATAAAAATACCTCAAAGTGTGAACAAAACATAAGAAAGTAGATATAAAACAAGCATGGAACATCAAAAATTATAGATATGTTTATGACGTGTCAACATCCCCAATCTTAACTCTTGCTCGTCCTCGAGTAGGTAAGTGATAAAAAAGAATAATTTTTGAGGTGACATGCACCATCAAATTTGTAAAGTATTGCTAGCTGGGATCAAAGTACTCTAAAGATAAGCATGAAAGATAGAGTTCTAACAATAAGACATAGCAACTATGTTGTAACATGAAAAGGTAGAAACAAAAGATCATAAATAACAATGCACTGAAAGTCGTTTGTTTGTTTCACATACAGAAAACATAATAAGAATGGTATTCAGCTTGTCCCTCATGGTATAGCAAAACATAAATGCATAGGACACCTTCAAAGTTCATAAGGGTGACTAGATACAAATAATTTAAGAACAAGCAATATCAAAGTTATGAATAGATCAACAAGTTTTGGGACAATGCACATTAAACTAAGATTGACCACTATGTTATCTCAATAGGTGCATAAAGATAGAAGATGGAGACTCAACATAAAATTAAAAAGAAAGGCCCTTCGCAAAGGGAAGCAGAGATTCAAGTTTCATAAAGAGCTTCCAAAAATTATGGTACTCATTAGCTTTCAGCTCTCATTGCCCCTATCATAAGAATCTTGAGGTGATTAAGGTTAAAGTGACACAAATATGAGGATATGCTTGACAAGTTATAAGTTGAAAATCCCATGCCCCGTTCTTACGAGTACCGAACCTCATGATACTCAACTTTAGTCACGAGTAAGTTCTTGTCATTGTAAGTACATGTGTATCATAGAGAACCACCAATGGGGTACCCCTTACCCCATGATACATGAGCTATCCCATATCAAAATGACAAGGCAACAGATAATGAGCATCTCAACGATCTTTTTAGTTTCTATTTGCATAGGTTTTATTGAGGATGCTTCATACAATGCACACTATGGTTATGCTGCAAGTTTCCACCATGATTAGGCATGGCTTAGGCTAGCCGCCCAGGCATTTCTCTAACACACATACAAACTCCATGAGCTTACAAGCTCCACTTTTATTTCACACCGCCGGGATCCATAAGCAAAAGATCATGATATCAACTGAATAATAAGTGCAATGTTGAAAGCATTCCCCATGACATCATGGTTCTGCTAATTCACAACTTATAAAGCACAAGCATATACGCAACATAGATGGGCACAATGGTTCAAGTTTATTAGATGCAAGAAAGTAAAGTGTGCCATCAAGTTCGTGAGAGCTTTAATCACTAGTTTTCACATAACAAGTTTAATTTGGAAGGTAGATAAAAACATGAATATACTTGGAATGATGTAACACACTATGTATAGGAATTTATAGTGGACTCTTTGGAATAACTTGGTTTTATTGGGAGTTGGATGCATGAGTAGAACTCATACTTGGTACATGTGGAGGCTAGCAAAAGACTGGGAGCGACCAACTAAGAGAGCAATAATGGTCATAATCATGCAGAGCGACAAAACATCATTGATTAAAGCATAAAGTGATATTACAAGTCGAAAACTAAAGGATCATCAAGGCTATGGTGACTCGTTCATAGTCTTAACATAGTGTAAGCATGTGCGAAGTCAACCCAAATAAAGCATCAAAGGAGAATACCATAATATTATGCTTTTTTGAATGCTAAAACAACACATGATTCTTTCAAGGCACATTAAGCAATCTCAATTGTTTGGAACATGTCATGCTACAACAATGATCACTAAGCATAAAGCCAAAGCAATATCAAACATGACATGATAAAGTCTAGGCCACAGTCTAAACAAGCTCCTTTTGTACCACTTATAAGCATGAAACTTCCTACTCTTTTCCAATCGCCAATCAACTTATTTGAAACCACGTATGAATGTGGGGGTCCAACCAATTTATTTAAGCAAACCAAACAAAAGAAAACTAAAAACAAAAACAAAGACTCTCCAAGAACAACACAATTCTGCACGAAACAATAAACATGAAG
The DNA here is from genome assembly GCA_910589775.1 of Avena eriantha. Lineage (NCBI taxonomy): Eukaryota > Viridiplantae > Streptophyta > Magnoliopsida > Poales > Poaceae > Avena > Avena eriantha. Next base: position 111,048,297 of record OU342741.1, read on the forward strand.
TGTTTGGAAGAAAACCTGAGATTTTTATTGATGAAGAAGGGGATGCCTTGGGCATCCCCAAGCTTTGGAGCTTGTACTTCTTGAATATTTCTTGGGGTGAAACGGGTGGCATCCCTAAGCTTGAGCTTTTGTCCATACTTCATCTCATCGTATTGTTCTTCCCTATACTTTAAAAATTCCTTCTTACAAAACTTCACACAATCTTCATTAGCAACATTAGTGTATTCAAGATAATAAGTATTTAGGTTAAGTTTCAACACAAGTAAAACTTACATTAAAACACAAGCTACTATAGCAATTCCTTCTAAAATCTCAAGTGATCAAAGAGAACTCAAAGAGAAAGAGATTAAGAGGCAAATGCAAATAATGGCAGAAATCTATCAAAATAGACCAATAGGTAAAAACCGATTATTTCGAAGACCTTCTGTTGCTCAAATCGAAAAGTGATAAACTAACGAAAGTTAGATACAAAACTTAGGGCATAAGTAAAAAATATTACAGCTCAATCCGACGTACAATTTTTTTTCATGATTTTTTATAGTGAAGCACAAAAATCTGTTTCGAGAGAGCAACTTTCCCAAGTCTTACTTCTCTCTCATTAGAGGTTATTATTGGCACAAAAACACAAAAAAAGTATAAGGAGAGGTTATTACTGAGGCAATAACTTCCAAGACTCAACAAAATAAAACTTTCTGAAAGTAAAAAATAATTTGGGTTATCTCCTAATAGTGCTTTTCTTTAACGCCTTTGAGCTAGGCTCAGTAATTTGAGAAGATGCTCACGTAAGAAATATTAATTGAAACAAAAGATAGCATCAAGGAGCAAATATGACACACATTTAAGTCTTGCCCACTTCCTATGCATATGAATCTTGTAGGAAAATAAATCAAAGAAGCACATAGTAACAAGAATGGGTAGATAAAACAAGAGCAACTTTGGAACTTTCAATATAAAGAGAGGTGTTTTAGTAACATGAGAATTCCAATAACCATATTTTCCTCTCTCATAATGATTTTCAGTAGAATCATGAACAAACTCAACAATATAAATATCGCACTCATCCTCCTTTGGTAAGCATGGAGGGCGATCAAATGAGGTATTAGTTAAAGAGTTACTCTTATTGGGAGGTAGACATGGCTACCTGCTCCATTCTTCCGCCTCTTGATCATCCAATGAGCTTCCAGTTTCAGCAATTTCTTCTTCCATAGGCTCCTGCAAGGCATTAGTCTCTTCCGTTGGTGGAGAGCATCTATTACGATATTTAAGAATATAGCCATTTTATTCCTTATAATTATCAAAGCAAAATTTAAGTATATCATAAACTCATATTTATAAGGTGCATCATCAGTATTTTCAAGCAAATAAGCAAGTTCGAATGCACCCTTTCAAGCAATAAATTCTTCAATTTGTTCCACATCATAAAAGTCATAATTTCCCTTAACATAAGAAGATATGGTAACATTATCATTATACTCACATTGAAAAGGAGCTATTTATACCTCCTATAGCAACAAGATTTATCAAAGCAATAAGTAACATTATAAGTAGAGCACACGTTTCTAGCAATTGTACACAATTTATTAATTTGTTCCCATAAGTGTTTCCCTTTTTGTGACAAGAGGTGTTCCTCATAATATTTCTGTTCTTCCGTGAAACCACCTTGATAATAAGATCTAGTTTCAAAGAAACCAACCATTGATAGAAAGCATGATAAAGCAAGACAATAACAGACCAACAAAAATAACAACTATAGTAGGAACTAATGTTTTTGTATTTTTGATAAAATAAGCAGACCAATACAACTAATTTTTTGTGTGTGTTTTTGATAAAAAGAAAAAAGAAAACAAAGCAAAATAAACTAAGCAAAACAAAAACAAAGTAAAGAGATTGGTTGTGAGAGACTCCCCTTGCAAGAATCTTCTTTCTCCCTGAAAAGTAATTGACGAGGAGGAAGAGATTGAAGTTGTCCTTAACTCCCCGGAAACAGCGCCAGAAAAGAGGCTTGATGGCTCAAAATATATCGAGCTCGTTGGGAACCCTAAGAGGAAGGTATGATGAGCACATCAACAAGTTTTCCAGTAGTTATGAAACCAAGGTTATCGAACTAGTAGGAGCAAGGAAACAACTCCAAGGTGTTGCTAGCAACTTGGAATCCTTCACAACACAACCACATAACTTTGCCCCAACTTACAGTGAGGTTGTCAATCTCACCGATTTTGCTGAAAACAAAGGATTAAACGTATAGTGTGGAAGATAGTAATTTCTTGTAGAAAGTAAACACTAAACGGAAAACAGTAGATGGTATATTAATGATAAAAGCATGGACTAGGGTCCATAGTTCACTAGAGGTGTTTCTCCTTATAATAGATGACATGTTGGGTGAACAAATTACAGTGGGGAAATTGTCAGATTTGAGAAATCATAACAATGCATATACTAGACATCTTGACTCCTACGAGATTTGATTGGGAACTACAACATTATACATAGACCGTAATCCAACTGCATCTATGACTAATAATCCACTTTCATGTTATCATCCGAACCCCTTCCAGTATTAAGTTGCAAGCAACAGATAATTGCATTAAGCAAAGTGTGTAAAGTAAACAATACGATTGCCCCATGGAAAAAGGGTTGCTATTTTCTCCCTAGTAGAAACATCACCTCTACAACCTTAGATATTTCTATCACTTCCCCAGATTACTAGAGGCATGAACCCACTATCGAGCATAAATACTTCCTCTTGGAGTTGCTAGCATCTACTTGGCCAAGATAGCTACTAACGACGGAGAGCATGCAAGATCACAAATAACATAGACATGATAGAATCAATCTGAAATATCATCTCAATATCCATCGGATCCCCACAAACACAACATGTAAGATTACAAATAGATGATCTTGATCATGAACGGAGCTCACAAGATCTAAACATGATAGCACAAAGGAGGAGAACCAACCATCTAGCTACTACATGGACCCATAGTCCAAAGGTGAACTACTCACCCATCACTCTAGAGGCTTGCATGGTGATGAAGAAGGCCTCTAGGGTGATCTCTCCCCTCCGGTAGGGTGCCGGGAAGAGCTTCGGATCCCCCGATATAGGGATGAACATGGCGGTGGCTACAGACTCTTTCGTGGATTTTTGATCGGGTCCTTAGGGTTTTCATCCTGGGAGGATTTTATAGACGAAGGGGCAAGGTCGGTGGAGCACCACGGGGCCCAAACTCCCTGGTGGTGCCCCCAGGCCACGCCGCCACCAGGTGTGGCCGCCCTGGTGCGCTACTTCGTCTCTCCTTCGGACTCTGTGTTGCTTTGGGTAAAATATTGACTTTGGCTTTTGTCCCGTCCAATTCCGAGTATATTTCGTTACTAGTTTTTCTGAAACCAAAAACAGCAGAAAACAGGCAACTAGCACTGTGACATCTTGTTAATAGGTTAGTTCCAGAAAATGTATAAAAATACCTCAAAGTGTGAACAAAACATAAGAAAGTAGATATAAAACAAGCATGGAACATCAAAAATTATAGATATGTTTATGACGTGTCAACATCCCCAATCTTAACTCTTGCTCGTCCTCGAGTAGGTAAGTGATAAAAAAGAATAATTTTTGAGGTGACATGCACCATCAAATTTGTAAAGTATTGCTAGCTGGGATCAAAGTACTCTAAAGATAAGCATGAAAGATAGAGTTCTAACAATAAGACATAGCAACTATGTTGTAACATGAAAAGGTAGAAACAAAAGATCATAAATAACAATGCACTGAAAGTCGTTTGTTTGTTTCACATACAGAAAACATAATAAGAATGGTATTCAGCTTGTCCCTCATGGTATAGCAAAACATAAATGCATAGGACACCTTCAAAGTTCATAAGGGTGACTAGATACAAATAATTTAAGAACAAGCAATATCAAAGTTATGAATAGATCAACAAGTTTTGGGACAATGCACATTAAACTAAGATTGACCACTATGTTATCTCAATAGGTGCATAAAGATAGAAGATGGAGACTCAACATAAAATTAAAAAGAAAGGCCCTTCGCAAAGGGAAGCAGAGATTCAAGTTTCATAAAGAGCTTCCAAAAATTATGGTACTCATTAGCTTTCAGCTCTCATTGCCCCTATCATAAGAATCTTGAGGTGATTAAGGTTAAAGTGACACAAATATGAGGATATGCTTGACAAGTTATAAGTTGAAAATCCCATGCCCCGTTCTTACGAGTACCGAACCTCATGATACTCAACTTTAGTCACGAGTAAGTTCTTGTCATTGTAAGTACATGTGTATCATAGAGAACCACCAATGGGGTACCCCTTACCCCATGATACATGAGCTATCCCATATCAAAATGACAAGGCAACAGATAATGAGCATCTCAACGATCTTTTTAGTTTCTATTTGCATAGGTTTTATTGAGGATGCTTCATACAATGCACACTATGGTTATGCTGCAAGTTTCCACCATGATTAGGCATGGCTTAGGCTAGCCGCCCAGGCATTTCTCTAACACACATACAAACTCCATGAGCTTACAAGCTCCACTTTTATTTCACACCGCCGGGATCCATAAGCAAAAGATCATGATATCAACTGAATAATAAGTGCAATGTTGAAAGCATTCCCCATGACATCATGGTTCTGCTAATTCACAACTTATAAAGCACAAGCATATACGCAACATAGATGGGCACAATGGTTCAAGTTTATTAGATGCAAGAAAGTAAAGTGTGCCATCAAGTTCGTGAGAGCTTTAATCACTAGTTTTCACATAACAAGTTTAATTTGGAAGGTAGATAAAAACATGAATATACTTGGAATGATGTAACACACTATGTATAGGAATTTATAGTGGACTCTTTGGAATAACTTGGTTTTATTGGGAGTTGGATGCATGAGTAGAACTCATACTTGGTACATGTGGAGGCTAGCAAAAGACTGGGAGCGACCAACTAAGAGAGCAATAATGGTCATAATCATGCAGAGCGACAAAACATCATTGATTAAAGCATAAAGTGATATTACAAGTCGAAAACTAAAGGATCATCAAGGCTATGGTGACTCGTTCATAGTCTTAACATAGTGTAAGCATGTGCGAAGTCAACCCAAATAAAGCATCAAAGGAGAATACCATAATATTATGCTTTTTTGAATGCTAAAACAACACATGATTCTTTCAAGGCACATTAAGCAATCTCAATTGTTTGGAACATGTCATGCTACAACAATGATCACTAAGCATAAAGCCAAAGCAATATCAAACATGACATGATAAAGTCTAGGCCACAGTCTAAACAAGCTCCTTTTGTACCACTTATAAGCATGAAACTTCCTACTCTTTTCCAATCGCCAATCAACTTATTTGAAACCACGTATGAATGTGGGGGTCCAACCAATTTATTTAAGCAAACCAAACAAAAGAAAACTAAAAACAAAAACAAAGACTCTCCAAGAACAACACAATTCTGCACGAAACAATAAACATGAAGTGTTTGGAAGAAAACCTGAGATTTTTATTGATGAAGAAGGGGATGCCTTGGGCATCACCAAGCTTTGGAGCTTGTACTTCTTGAATATTTCTTGGGGTGAAACGGGTGGCATCCCTAAGCTTGAGCTTTTGTCCATACTTCATCTCATCGTATTGTTCTTCCCTATACTTTAAAAATTCCTTCTTACAAAACTTCACACAATCTTCATTAGCAACATTAGTGTATTCAAGATAATAAGTCTTTAGGTTAAGTTTCAACACAAGTAAAACTTACATTAAAACACAAGCTACTATAGCAATTCCTTCTAAAATCTCAAGTGATCAAAGAGAACTCAAAGAGAAAGAGATTAAGAGGCAAATGCAAATAATGGCAGAAATCTATCAAAATAGACCAATAGGTAAAAACCGATTATTTCGAAGACCTTCTGTTGCTCAAATCGAAAAGTGATAAACTAACGAAAGTTAGATACAAAACTTAGGGCATAAGTAAAAAATATTACAGCTCAATCCGACGTACAATTTTTTTTCATGATTTTTTATAGTGAAGCACAAAAATCTGTTTCGAGAGAGCAACTTTCCCAAGTCTTACTTCTCTCTCATTAGAGGTTATTATTGGCACAAAAACACAAAAAAAGTATAAGGAGAGGTTATTACTGAGGCAATAACTTCCAAGACTCAACAAAATAAAACTTTCTGAAAGTAAAAAATAATTTGGGTTATCTCCTAATAGTGCTTTTCTTTAACGCCTTTGAGCTAGGCTCAGTAATTTGAGAAGATGCTCACGTAAGAAATATTAATTGAAACAAAAGATAGCATCAAGGAGCAAATATGACACACATTTAAGTCTTGCCCACTTCCTATGCATATGAATCTTGTAGGAAAATAAATCAAAGAAGCACATAGTAACAAGAATGGGTAGATAAAACAAGAGCAACTTTGGAACTTTCAATATAAAGAGAGGTGTTTTAGTAACATGAGAATTCCAATAACCATATTTTCCTCTCTCATAATGATTTTCAGTAGAATCATGAACAAACTCAACAATATAAATATCGCACTCATCCTCCTTTGGTAAGCATGGAGGGCGATCAAATGAGGTATTAGTTAAAGAGTTACTCTTATTGGGAGGTAGACATGGCTACCTGCTCCATTCTTCCGCCTCTTGATCATCCAATGAGCTTCCAGTTTCAGCAATTTCTTCTTCCATAGGCTCCTGCAAGGCATTAGTCTCTTCCGTTGGTGGAGAGCATCTATTACGATATTTAAGAATATAGCCATTTTATTCCTTATAATTATCAAAGCAAAATTTAAGTATATCATAAACTCATATTTATAAGGTGCATCATCAGTATTTTCAAGCAAATAAGCAAGTTCGAATGCACCCTTTCAAGCAATAAATTCTTCAATTTGTTCCACATCATAAAAGTCATAATTTCCCTTAACATAAGAAGATATGGTAACATTATCATTATACTCACATTGAAAAGGAGCTATTTATACCTCCTATAGCAACAAGATTTATCAAAGCAATAAGTAACATTATAAGTAGAGCACACGTTTCTAGCAATTGTACACAATTTATTAATTTGTTCCCATAAGTGTTTCCCTTTTTGTGACAAGAGGTGTTCCTCATAATATTTCTGTTCTTCCGTGAAACCACCTTGATAATAAGATCTAGTTTCAAAGAAACCAACCATTGATAGAAAGCATGATAAAGCAAGACAATAACAGACCAACAAAAATAACAACTATAGTAGGAACTAATGTTTTTGTATTTTTGATAAAATAAGCAGACCAATACAACTAATTTTTTTTGTGTGTTTTTGATAAAAAGAAAAAAGAAAACAAAGCAAAATAAACTAAGCAAAACAAAAACAAAGTAAAGAGATTGGTTGTGAGAGACTCCCCTTGCAAGAATCTTCTTTCTCCCTGAAAAGTAATTGACGAGGAGGAAGAGATTGAAGTTGTCCTTAACTCCCCGGAAACAGCGCCAGAAAAGAGGCTTGATGGCTCAAAATATATCGAGCTCGTTGGGAACCCTAAGAGGAAGGTATGATGAGCACATCAACAAGTTTTCCAATAGTTATGAAACCAAGGTTATCGAACTAGTAGGAGCAAGGAAACAACTCCAAGGTGTTGCTAGCAACTTGGAATCCTTCACAACACAACCACATAACTTTGCCCCAACTTACAGTGAGGTTGTCAATCTCACCGATTTTGCTGAAAACAAAGGATTAAACGTATAGTGTGGAAGATAGTAATTTCTTGTAGAAAGTAAACACTAAACGGAAAACAGTAGATGGTATATTAATGATAAAAGCATGGACTAGGGTCCATAGTTCACTAGAGGTGTTTCTCCTTATAATAGATGACATGTTGGGTGAACAAATTACAGTGGGGAAATTGTCAGATTTGAGAAATCATAACAATGCATATACTAGACATCTTGACTCCTACGAGATTTGATTGGGAACTACAACATTATACATAGACCGTAATCCAACTGCATCTATGACTAATAATCCACTTTCATGTTATCATCCGAACCCCTTCCAGTATTAAGTTGCAAGCAACAGATAATTGCATTAAGCAAAGTGTGTAAAGTAAACAATACGATTGCCCCATGGAAAAAGGGTTGCTATTTTCTCCCTAGTAGAAACATCACCTCTACAACCTTAGATATTTCTATCACTTCCCCAGATTACTAGAGGCATGAACCCACTATCGAGCATAAATACTTCCTCTTGGAGTTGCTAGCATCTACTTGGCCAAGATAGCTACTAACGACGGAGAGCATGCAAGATCACAAATAACATAGACATGATAGAATCAATAATCAATCTGAAATAGCATCTCAATATCCATCGGATCCCCACAAACACAACATGTAAGATTACAAATAGATGATCTTGATCATGAACGGAGCTCACAAGATCTAAACATGATAGCAGAAAGGAGGAGAACCAACCATCTAGCTACTACATGGACCCATAGTCCAAAGGTGAACTACTCATGCATCACTCCGGAGGCTTGCATGGTGATGAAGAAGACCTCCAGGGTGATCTCTCCCCTCCGGCAGGGTGCCGGGAAGAGCTTTGGATCCCCCATTCTAGGAATGGAGATGGCGGTGGCTATAGACTCTTTCGTGGATTTTTGATCGGGTCCTTAGGGTTTTCGTCCCGGGACGCTTTATAGGCGAAGGGGCAAGGTCGGTGGAGCACCAGGGGGCCCACACCCCCTGGTGGCACCCTCCAGGCCGTGGTGCCACCATGTGTTACCGTCCTGGTGCGCCACTTCGTCTCTCCTTCGGACTCCGTGTTTCTTCGGGTAAAATATTGACTTTGGCTTTTGTCCCGTCCAATTCCGAGAATATTTTCTTACTAGCTTTTCTGAAACCAAAAAAGCAGAAAATAAGCAACTAGCACCGTGGCATCTTGTTAATAGGTTAGTTCCACAAAATATATAAAAATACCTCAAAGTGTGAACAAAACATAAGAAAAAATATATAAAACAAGCATGGAATATCAAAATTTATAGATACGTTTACGACGTATAAGCAATCTTATGTATCCTTTTATGAATTATCCATTAAGGAAATAAGTTTAATTCAAGTTTATTGGGGTACTAAACCTTTATTTATTTAAAAAGTGAATTATTATATTTTTAACATGTAGATATTTTTTTTTGATCATTTTCATATATTATAAATAATTTTGTGATTTTTAAATAATAAGATATGATTTTAATAAGTTTTATTACTTTATAAACACTAAATAAATACTAAATACTTAGTTAATTATCACAAAAATGTACAAATAAGTTTATAAATGTATATTTTGTTTTTCTAAGAATTTTGATATATTATAGTTATTTTTATGAATTTGAAATAATAGAATATATTTATTTAAGATTTATCCCTAATAGGTTATTTAGTAATAAATACTAATTATTTTATTTAAATTGGAAAATAAATTATGAAAATAGGTTGATATTGTAGAGTTTATTTTTTTGAACATTTGGATATATTATATAGATTTTTCTGAATTATTAGATAAAAGATATTGATTTAACAAGATTTATTTATTTCCTAGATTTATTTAAATAACTGACGTCAGCCTCTCTCTTACTTTTTTTACACCGCACCCAAACCTACCCTAGGTCACTGACTAGTGGGGTCAGTGGCCACATCATTTCCAGAAACTAAAAATAATACTTAAAACGGCCTAATGACATCAGCATGATGTCGTGCTGACGTCACTCGAGCTTGATCCTCCTAGGTGGATGATCAATCCATCGATCAGGGGCTCGTGGGGCAAAACAGAGGGGCGTGTTCCATGGAGGGCGTCAAGGCAAATCTAGGAGTGGCGTCGTCGCCCCTTTTTGGTCACCGGAGTTACTCTGACGACCATTTGTTGCGGCGGCCGACGACGTGCATGGCGCTACAGCGATTCAAAGCTATATAAGAGAAAAGGAAAGGTGCTTGAGCACCGTTGGCTCACTGGGATGCTGGTGGTAGTGTCGACGAGGCGTGGGGAGGACCGGTGACAGTGAATTGCTGGTAATGGATGTGGTGGCCGGCGGGGTGTTGATCTCGATTCCGAATGATTCGGAGAGCGCCTGCTCGTGGGCTTGGTCAGAGACAAATGAGGACACACCGGTGCGTCCAGCGGTGGCTTCAGTGAGGCATGGGGTGCTCAGAAACAGCGAGGACGACGACCTCGGCGAGCTAGGGTTTGCTCAATCGAGCGGACAGATAGGAAGATAGCAGAGGAGAGGGAGGGAGTGAGAGGATGAGGACGGAGAGGCTCTGCGGTGGCGTTGTTATCCCCTCAGAAGATGGCGGCGTGCATCACGGAGGTCCAAGCTTGCTGACGGCAGCGGACGGCATCAGGCGGCGGTGAGGTGCTCCAGCGAGTAGTGTGTGTGCATGGAAGTGACGACGACGAACCGGCATGTGTGTTGGGCCAGTTTTGGGCTTTGGAGAAGCGAGTGGGTTGTTCCTCCTGCTGCTCACGGGCGGCAAATAACGCAGGAGATTGTTGGGCTGTGGGCCCGGCGGCTGGCTATTTCTTTCCTTTTTCTTTTTTAATTCTAGTTTTACTCTCTTTCTTTTTCTATTTACATAGTCATTTCAAATATGAACATATTTCAAGGATTTAAATACCCTGGGAATTTGTAGGTCATATACATTGTTGTATAAAGAAATTATGACCATCTTCTCACCATTTATTATTGTGTACAAAATATTCATAACTATATGAAGAGCCCTTTTCATTTAGGAAATATTAATAGAAATTAGGGTTTTAGGAATTTACTTTCAATAGGAAAATCTTATAGAAATGATTTGTATTTCCACTTAATGAATGTAATGGTAGTGTTTTAAGATGGCTAATGAGGTACATATTATTGCATTTAAGCTTAGTCACATATAAGGATTAATCTATAAAACTTATAATGAATTAAATCTTAGGGTTCATAATTTGGTGATTTAAATTTTAGGGTTTTTTAAAGTTGGGAATTTCTTTTATACCAATTCCATTACATTTTCTTCATAACATTTTACTCTTTTTCAAAGTAGGCATGGATTACTTCTTAAATTAGTTGTTCACTACTTAATAAAGTGTGATTAATGTGTTGATAGAAGTTTATTATATAGTGGTGAACAACCATTATCATTTATGTGACACATGATATCTCAATGCCCATCAACATCTAATTAGGGTTTCTAATACCACCCTTACTATGGATCCTAGAGGATACACTACCCTCAAGTTTATTAGTGAATGTTGCTAGGAACCAAGGTTTAAGGATTGATCCAAATTTATAATCTTGAATGATATCTCAACTTAGAGTGAGCTATAAAGATTACTTCTTAATGTGGTCTTGATGGTCCATGGTCTAGGCTTCTATTAGGTTTTAAGACAATAAGGTGGACAAGGCTCCCATCAATAGACTCGCAACTAGTATTCTACTTATCTTTTAGATATTTCATTTGACTAAGAGATACTATCCATTAGTTGCCTAAAATAGGAATTGGTTTAACTACCCTCTTTATTCTAGGGTTTTAAACAAAGAGGTAGACTTGGATTTTGTCATGGCTTGATATATTATTGGTTAAGGTTTCTCAAGCACTCCTACCTTAATACCTCACTAAGCTTATCTTTAGGTAAGGAATTCCTTTCCTAAATATACTCTATAAATCTCTCTTACCTTAGTCACAAAGATCACTTCTTCCGAAATAAGTCAATCATCTGACTCCACCATATCCATCATCCCATGATGACATGGTCATGCCACTTCAACATTACTCCTTCATTCTTCTCCTTGTACATATGACTTCCATTTCTAAACTACCCTTGATCAATCCATCAATGCAGCTACTACTAACTCCATCTATTAACTTCCTTAAATCCATCTTGCAACTACTTCCAAGGCTTACAAGATTACAATTCTCACTATATCACATGTGATATCAATCCTCCGGGATAGGTATGGTACTACTTCCATAATACAAGTTTGTTCTTGTATTGGCTTGATTAAGCTACTATGCCTCCATCTACTCCATACAACTTATGCTATATACTTCATCATACTCTAGCTTGACTTCTCATGATCAAGCTAGATGATGCAGCTTATTAGGGTTTTGCCTAATCTGGTATACTCACAACTCTTCTTCATCAGCTGGTCATCTATTCTCAAGTGGCTTAAGAATACTGACCACCAACCTTTGATCAAGCAAAGCTTAGGCTTCTAATTGTCTGATCAAGATCTATACTCAACTAAGTAGTAGACTTGTACTGTTCTCTCTACAGGCTTATCTTGTTAAGAAAACTTACTTTAGATTTATACCTTCTTGGCTTAACAAGATTATCATTGGATTCTCTACTACTACTAGCTTTATCACGGCTTCATAATTATTATCTAAACTCTTGGGTTTAAATACTTCTTATAGTCAACTCATGAGTGAGTTAACTCCTCTAATATCAAATGGTTTGATCACCACTAAGGATCACATTCCATTCATAATGGCACACTCTACTGTAACTAACTCCTCCTTCTTATTAATTTACTTAAGGTCTTTGGGAGGTCAATATAATAGGTCAGAGCTAAGAATCAACGAGTGCTAGGTCAAGAATTGATCACTCAACATTGAAGATCAATAGACACTAGGACTTGGTTAAGTAGGAATGGCACCTACTAATATGGCAACAAGGACATGAGATAAATGGTCTTAGCTTGACTTCCTCTTCCACTCTATTAGTGATAAGAGCTAATGTTTAAGAACTACCCTGATACCCATGGTATAATTAACTATGGCAAGCAAGTGTCTCAAGTTTTAGTTATGAGATTTCTTTACTTACTTTATATAGTTAACTTGGTATTCAGGGTTTGTTGTAGATAATACCTTGATATAATCTTTAGAAGATTAAGTATTCATCCTTGAGTTGTTGTATGGAATACCATGTAATGATCTCTAGAAGATCAAGTACTCCTTATTAAGTAGTGTGTTGTGAATTAGTTTTATTACATTTGATCTACCCTTAGATCAAATTATATTACCCAAAGATAAGGTTTTAGCAAAGGTCATATTGAAACTTATCACAATCAACTTGATGATCTACTTCAGTTCCACCAAGTTAAGAGAAGCTCAATCACTTTGACAAGTTTTATTTAAAAGCGCGAAAATTATCCAGGTTTTATATGCATGAATGCAATGCACACACCACATCTCAGCTTATTTCTAAGCTTTAATGCTAGTATGTTATAGTGGTGATGTAGCGGTTGATGATGAAGATCGATGCCTTAGCCTCCCGGATTTGCGCAGGGCGAAGATGGATTCCCGGTGGACGAGTTCCCCCACCAGATTCCTTCCAGAGGTGAGGTTTCGGTGATTTCTCATTGTTTTGTATGTTGTCTCCCTGGTCCAGTTGCACGGGGTGAAACTATTTGAGGAGGCAGTGGCGGCGCCAACTATACGACGGGAACTATACGGCCGGAAAATTTAGTCCCGCCGTATAGTTGGTCGTTAAACCGTCTGTGTGCCTTGATCGCTTCGGGTTTTCTTCTGGTATTATTGATATTTCCCAAATAAGAAATTTATGTTGTTTTGACTCCTTTTATCCATAGTACAACTGCTCCAAGAATTATGTCCATTGTATAAATAATCTTTCCTGATCCTGGTGAAAATAGACATAAAATGTGCGTGCGAGCGTCGTAAAATACCAAGATCCTACATCTACAATGCAAAATAATAATATAAAACATGATGCAAATATGCACTCATCAACTTCCCCAAGCTTAGACTCTTGCTCGTCCCGTGCAAGCTTAGCTTAATGGGTGTGATCCTCCTATTCATGAAGCCGAGTCAACAAAATAAATGAGGCAGTTGTAGCATGTGTTTATCATATATGATACATAGGAATAAGTTCATGAATAGTACCTTACTCGAACCATCCGAACAATATTAGCAGGCTTCCACACCTTAGCATTTAATAGTTCACAAAACATCACTCTCAATAAGATGTAAAAGCATTCAGTTCAACCGAATGAGTTAGCGAGGTAGAACCAAGTGTTTTAGGATTAACATATTCACTTGGGATTCAAAATCTCAAAGCGTCTCTTTGTCATACTACAATATAGTGGTGTATGCCTATTTTCTCTTTACACATTCGCTCTTTTCTTCTTTCTTTTCTTCTCATTTGTGTATATGCTCACACTTTTGTTTAAGTGTTGTGCAAAGGAGCTAGCCATACATTCCACTTCATGTAGGAATTCAAAGCTTAACGATCTCAATTACCAAATTCCAATTGTATATGAAGCAATCTTTATAGCTTGAATATTCTACCTCGTCTTGTTTTTCCTTTGTTCAAGGTTTCTTTTCAAATTAACTGATTAGATAATATTTCTTTCTTTGTGAATCAAACCATGTACTTACAACATATTGACCAAATTATCTTTGTATGTTCCATTAATACCAATGGTGTGGAAGACTCCTATTGCTATCATCAAGTGCAAGTAAAATTATACTCAAGCCATTCATATATCCAATAAGACAAGGACAAACTCAATATTGCTCCATATATGATAATAAACTCGGAATTTCATAAAAGGGGTCAACTATTCCTACAGGAAATTCTAATGATGCAAACTTTATTTCTAGTTTGAACTAATGCAAAACTAAAATAGTAATATAAAACTTATAAGATAGATTACAAGGTCTTAAAGATCTCCCCAAGCTTGGAATCAAGCCAGGCGGGATCAAATAATCCCTTGTGATTATTTGATACCGTGATTATTGTAGATCACTGTGGCACCATGGCACACAGTATCTTCTCCTCATAGGCCAGCCTAAGACAGAGGGATTGATTGACAGCTTCTAATTCTTTAACATGCCAATTGTAGAAAAGATTATTCCTCTCTAGCACTTTCACTGGTTCTATAATGAACTCATTGTTATCTTGAAGGGTTTGTAGCGCCCTAAGACTCATAGAAAAACCTGCTTCGGTTGTCTACTTAATATCTTCATCAAGTTTGTCAAGATAAAGTCGCAGCAACCAAAGATGTTTGGGTGTCCCCGGTGTCTCCTTGTACATATCTTCAATCTTCAGCTCGAGGGCCTTCAACTCCCTCTTACGGCATGCATTGTTGGTGTCGATGAACTCCATAGTGACGATCTTGATCTCCTTGCCTTGCTCGCTATTGCTTCCTATCTCCATAGGAACCTTTCTTCTTGGCTTCTGTCCCTTGGTTGCGTGTCCTCACATGTGCATAAGAGGTGGATTGGTTTCTGGAGATTATGATTAGAGAGAGAGAGGCAATGTCAGTATATAAGGGGGGTCAGAGGTCAGTAAAACTCGTGAGAAACACAAAATTCTCGCCCAAGAATAGAATCTTAACAAACCATGGAAAGAAATCGCGGATTTGGAGGAGTCCTGCTGCGTAATGACCAACTATAGTTCACCAACCAACTATCCGGCCGGAATTTTATCTTCGGTCGTATAGTTGCGAACGTATACATACAGACATTAAAAATCGAAAGTGTTTGAGAGTTCAACGACCAACTATACGGCTGGAATTTTATCTCCGGTCGTATAGTTGCGACCATATAGATCGAGACATCAAAAAGAATTTCACGAAGAAGATACAGAGGGTTTAACGACCAACTATATGGTGGGAGAATTTTCTCCGGTCGTATAGTTGCGCCCTTATAGTTGGTAAAAACCTCCAGAAACTTCAGAAACCATGAGGAATTATGTAACACCCTCAAATCGGCCCTATGCAAGTTTTAGCCCTTTCCCCCAAACCCGCATAGAAACGATTCAAGGACGCCCACCAGGCACTTTCGTGTGGGTGGATAACGAAGTAATACCATTACACAACATTCCTCGATGGGACCCACAGAACAGATGTGTAGACAACAGCGACTCAACGAGTCAAGAATACAGATCTACAATACAAAGATCCAAATCACCTTGAAAACGATAGAGCGTCTGACTACGGACAAGATGCAAATGGGGCTAATAGCCTTGAAGAATAACCAATGGCATCCATAACCCTGCACAGGCCAAGCTGGAAGTGTAACCCTGCTAACGACGTCAATCTCAAACCTGCTAAAACAAAAGGGGTGCCGACAAAGGGCAAAGGAAAAAGAGGAGCGTCAGTACTGAGACCAGTACACGGCGAGGCTAGAATTCGGCGGTCCTCACCTACATAGGTATGGTGGACTGAAGCGGTAGCGCAGCGGCACTAAACAACCTATAGAGACTCGGTATCACTGGCGGCTATTAGAGAGGGGTAAGAAAGACCTATTCGGATCCTACCTGATACTAACACCAAACATACCCATCCTGGTATTTCCCCCTCGAGACCAAACTAGGAAGTCGGACCAAGGAACTCACACAGTGGGCAGTTTTACTCATTCCATTATAGTTGCAGCATTTACTAGTCAGATATATAGTATGAGTCATCTTGATAGCATAAGTAGTGAGCAGTTTTAGTTAACATTCTGTTGTAGTTGGAACGTTTACTAGTCAGATATAATTTCCCTGTGGAATCCCAAAACCCAGCAGTTGTTGGCACTTTTATCACATTCCATTGGAGGTGAAATACTTACTAGGCAGGTACAACATGTCACGAAACAACCCAGATCCACCAGTTGTTGGCATTTTAATATCCATTCCGTGATAGTTGAATCTAATTACTAGTCATATATTAAGTCAAGTTTATAGCACTACTTTAGTTATGCTTGTCTATGATCGAGATACTGTGCTCCAAGTCGTCCATAACCGCAGACATGACTTTCAAAAAGATTTACCCTGCAGGGGTGCACAAATAGCAACACACACACGATCAACCTCGGAAAAACCAAATCAAAACCCAACGAGGCTTTCATGACAAAGCAATCACAGGATTCATAAAATATTTCAGGGGGCCACCCCATTAAGCTACCCGCAACGAAGTTGGCCGGCTCCGAGACGGACCCAAGGTTTGCGCCAATGGCTGTAAACGACTAGGAACCCGAAAGTGTGACTGGGCTTGTCGATACCGCGAAAACACTCCGCAATCCTAAACAGTACAGGTGCTCCACGCACAATCTTAAATAAAGCAGTAAAGCATGGCATAAGTACAGGATAGTAATAAAACCCCAAACTAGTTTGTGGCCCTACGAAATAGAAATGAATCAAGCTCTGGCTCAGGGGGTCCATAAGGCCTCCCAGATGTGGATAGTGCGAATAGGCAAGGAACAGGTATCAAGTACTCGGGGTCCTACTGAACACAAGTGAGCGTGGAAGAACCAAATAACATCTATTTCCCACCGATGCCTCTGCATTAGTTATATCTAGCAATTTAATAGTTGTATTTAAAGTCATGATCATCTCCACCATAAACATCTGCCAGCATTCCAACAACTGGGGTACTCGACAACACGAGATCGCACCTGAGCAAGCAACTACGACTCGCAAGACCAGCTATCTACCAAACAACAGGTATTAGGAGGTGTCCATGGCAATATAGAGGCTGCACGAGATATAACTGGTGCATGGAAACTAAAGCATCACGACACGGATAGCAATAGATCAACATGAGGAAATAAAGACTATAAATGCAAAATAGGTAGAAGGGGGAGAGATGCTCGCCTGGGAAACACTATTGACGGATCATATCCGGAGAACTTGTCGATACTCGCATCAACTCATCGGCCTAATCCGTGAAGAAGAGAACACTAGAAGAAACACCGGATGCAATATTTAATACTACCGTAGAAGATTTGGCATGATTATGATATGATGCAGATGCGGTGCAATTAGACAATATTAACCGGGGTCCCGACAATTAATTAAATAGTTCAAGTTATTTAAAACCCCGCAAATTAAATGTTGTATTAACAGGACGAAACATGGCATCGGTTCACTACACAAATTTAAATGGAGTCCGGAAGGAGACGAAGATATCCCGCAGATGGACTCTATATTTAATTATGAGGTGAATCGGCATAATGCCCCCATATCTCAGACATGTATGCATGTATGACCAATTTATATGCAACAATTTTATATATAGCTTTTATAAAATAGGGGCTCAGGAAAAGGTTCACACATCTAGGTTCGGAAGATCTTGGGTTCCAGGATCCGGGGTCCGGTCTCAGGGTTTGACGGGAACGGCGAGGTTCGGATACAAGATGGAGAACTTGTCGTGTCGCGACGGAGAACTTGGGTGCCAAGCGATCGATCTTGTCATCGATGGCGAGCTTGAGTGGATCGGGTACCGGGGTCTTCGAATCCGTGGTCTCGGGGGTTCGATGGGGTCGGTCTCGGCGGGATTGGCCTTCGGGTTCCATGTCAACGGTCTTGTCATCGATGAAGAACTTGGATTCACATCGGTGGTTTTTGGAAGATCTTGGCGAAAGCAAGGATCGAAGAACTTCGTGGGGATTTGCACTCTTCCAGTGGCACCGATACATCCCTAAAAACCATCGGCATCGAGCATACATCCACGGAACAAGGCAAGGTAGACCTTCCTGCAAACATGTTGATAACGGGACAAGGTCGAAACACTGAGCCACGAGTACCAACTGGAACCACACATGCAGGTTCAGAGAACTACCAACACCTGGACAAAAAGGTCAACATGTAGTGCCGATATGGGGCGCCCTTCGCATCCGAGAGGAAAAAGGCAGCACGGAGAGGTTCCTGGGCGGCGCAACCGCGGCTGTAGAGAGCGGCGACGGAGAGAGGGCGAGCGGTGGCGGCCCGAGCTTGGGGTCCGGGCGGTGGCGGCGTCTGGCCGGAGTTGCAACGAAGGCCGGCGTACTCGCATGGCGGATGTGGCTCACGCGCGGAGCCAGAGAGGCGGTTGGCTCCTGCATGCGCGCGCACGGGAGGAGGGGAGGCCGCCGTCGACGACCTGCAGAGGCGGGCTGGCGGGCGGCTGGGGCCGGGGCGGCAGGACGACTCAGGGTCGTGCCGATGGAGGCCGAAGCAGGGAGGAGGCAGAGGCGGCGACCAGAGGCAGGGAAGAGGGAGGCGCAGGCGGTGGCCATGGCGCCTGGTGGCGGCTGAGAGGGGGCACGGAGACGGGGGCTCCAAGGCCTGTCCACGGCGGCGAGGCTGCACGGTGCTCGTGGCAGCGACCATCGGAGCGGGGCTCGGCGGCGGGGTCCACGGGAAAGAGCAGGGAGGGGGGCCTAGCGCTTGCGGCGGCAGTGGTTGGTGCGGGAGATGCGTGGGGAGTGGGGGAGAGAGGGGGGGGGGGGGGTAGGTGGGGATCGAGGGCGGCAGGTGGAAGGTGGGCCCGTGGGGGAGGGGATCAAGAGGAGCGTAACGCGTCTAGGCGGCTCGGGATGGGAGCGTGTCCGCTCGTGCGCGTGGGGCTAGGCCAGGGCAGGTGGGAGCGGGAGGAGCATGGCGAGGTGGGTGGGAGTGCGTGACAGGTGGGCTAGGAGCCGATCGCTCGCGTGCGCGTGTCGTCGTTGTGTTGTGTGCTGCGCGCGGGTGTGGATCAGGTGGATTGGGCAGGTGGTGTGGGCGGCGGTGAGGTGGCGAGACGGGGTTGGTCGGGATGAGGTGGAGGGGTTCCAGGGTGGCGGGTGGAAGGCTGGCACGGGTTGCTTGCAGCGCTAGCGTGCGGCGTGCTGCGGGTGGGGCTGGCGGCTGCAGTAGGTGGGGCTAGGTTAGATTAGGTTAGGGTAGGGTTGTGTTTAGACAGGTCTAGGTAGATTAGATTTAGGGTTTGGAGGTGGCCGGCCGGGCTTTCGGGCCTAGCGGGCTGCCTCCTAAAAATAATTGAAATTTTGATTTATTTAAAACGGGGCATTTGCAAACCGTATTTAGACAAACCAAAATATTCCAGAGGCCCGGGTTTTGTATTTGAATAAAGGCTAGGTATTTAGAAAACAGAAATAGGGTTTTTCGAAAATAGTTTCAGACAACACATGCATGATGATGATGATGCTCAAATGCAATGTGGCATGATGACATGAGCATGCCGTCATGATGATGCAATGCACAAAAACACAGCGATTTTCTAGTTGTGGTTTTTGCGGGATGCCACAAATTCTAAGGCAAAAAATTTCGAACTAAAATCTGTGAAAACAAATCACTTATTTGAGTAAGAACACTTACCTTGGACTTACCGGTTACTTATTCAGGGATGACAAGCTCCTCCAACAACAAAGACTTCTTCTCTTTTGGAGGAATTGACCTTAGTACATTGAATAATTATCATAAGAGAAAATCACCAGGACTAAAGTTTCTCTCAATAAGATTGGTGTCTTGCTGGGAAAATATGGACATTGCATCCAACATCTTTATTTCTTACCTCTACATAATCTGCAACTCAAATTATTGAAGTAAAAGAATCCAACGGATCAGTCTTGGCTTATGGTTTTTCCTCTCAAGGAGTTCTTTTAAACCATCATGATCCGTATGAACTCTTACTTTTGCATCAACTATATAAGAACGAAATTTATGGCAAGATAAAAATACAGCAAAATGTTCCCTTTCTTCCGTAGGATAATTCTTTGAGAACTATTAAGAGTTCTATTAGCATGATGTATAATATTAAATCTATGACCTATGTGTTGTCCAAGAGGTACTCCTACATCATCATCACTAGCTTCACATATTAAGGCAAAAGTCATACCCTAGATAGTTGGTTTAATGATAGGAGCACAAGATAAAGCATTTTTCAGTTTATCAAAGGCTATAAGACATTTATCATCAAAATTAAATCTTACTCCCTTTTACAGGAGGTTAGTTAAAGGTTTATATATCCTAGAGAAATTTCTAATGAACCTTCTATAAAAACCCACATGACCAAGGAAACTTCTTATACCTTTAATATCCCTAGGTTGTGGCATTCTCTCTATGGCCTCAACCTTAGCTCTATCCACTTCAATTCCCTTTCCTGATACCTTATGTCTAAGTAATATACCTTATTTGACCATAAAATGGCACTTCTCCCAGTTTAGAACAAGATTAGTTTCTTCGCAACGCTGCAAAACTCTTTTGAGATAATCCAAGCAACTAGTAAACGAAGTTCCATAAACATAAAAGTCATCCATAAATACTTCCATTACCAGTTCTATAAAATCTACAAACATAGCAGTCATGCATCTTTCAAAAGTAGCTGGAGCATTACATAAACCAAAAGGCATTCGTTGGTAAGCATGTAAACCATAAGGACTAATGAAAGTTGTTTTAAGTTGGTCATCAGGATGAATAGCTATTTGAGAAAAACCAGAGTATCCGTCCAAGTAGCAAAAATGAGTGTGGTTTGCTAACCTTTCTAAAGTTTGATCTATGAACGGTAAAGGATAGTGATATTTCCTAGTTTCTTTATTCAATTTTTTGAAGTCTATGCACATCCTATGCCCAACAATGGTTCTAGTAGGTATCAATTCATTGTTTCCATTAGAAACAACAATAAAACCGCCCTTCTTAGGGACACAATGAACAAGAATTACCCATTCGCTTTCTTTAACAAGATAGATTATACCTGCGTCCAGTAGGTGTATAATTTCTTTTCTTACCACTTCCTTCATTTCGGGCTTCAGTCTTCTTTTAAATTCCACAACTGCTTTAGCACCTTCTTCCATGAATATTCGATGGACGGTTATCATGGGACTAATGCCCTTCAAATCATCCATTGAGTACCTAAAGGCCTTGCGATGCCCCTTAAGTATTTTCATGAGTTCTTCTTCTTATTCTTCTGAAAGTTTAACACTAATAATAATAGGAAATTTATTTGTATCATCTAAAAATCTGTATTTAAGATTATCTAGTAGAGTCTTCAACACTAGGGGTGGTAGTTCCTCGTCCCCTCTCTTTTCTGGCTCTTCGAAAGCGTCATTAGTTGGAGGCCCTATAATGGTAAGTGAATCGAATTCAGCTTCTAGTTCTTCTAGGGACTTGTCCTCCATAACTATTTCTTCATAATTTAAGTCTTCATTTGTTTCTTCTTTTTGATCACTAAAGAAGAGAGCTGCCATTTCCTGAATAGTTTTCTCTTTCTCTCCTTGCATTTGTGGAGGCCTGTCTTTAAAGTGGAATTCTTTTTGGTAAAGTGGAATTCTTTTTGGTAAAGTGGAATTCTTTTTGGTAAAGTGGAATTCTTTTTGGTAAAGTGGAATTCTTTTTCTGCTCCCAAGAGCTTAAGAGACACGAACTCCTTTTTAAAATCAACATAGGCACCTACATTACTCAAAAAGTTTCTTCCAAATAGAATTGGGCAAAGAATATCAGCTGGCATATCAACAACTACAAAATTGATAGGAAAGTTTTTGTTGCCAATTGTGACAGTTGCATCTTCAACTACTCCCATAGGAATTCTAAGAGTTTTATTGGCTAACATGATTGTCATATTAGTATTTTCAATTGTAGTCGGCTCTATTTCTTCTTTTATTTCTAAATATAAATCATAATATATAACATTAACTTGGGTGCCAAGATCACATAAACCATAATGCAAGGTTTCCTTAAATATGCAGGGAATAATAGGCCTACCCACATCTTTTACCTTTGTTTTACCTTCAACCAATACGGAAGTCTCTTCATCAAGTTCAACTATGTCACAGTGTGCATACATAGCCATAATTGCTTCCTTGGTTACCTCTTCATCTTTGGTTTCTTCTAGATGTTCCACAACTTCTGGCATACTTTCCTCTTCCTTCTTCTCCTGTACTGCTTTGACCTGATCATATTCAAAAATATGCTTCTATGCAGTGTTAGGGAAAGGTATCTCATATGTTGGTTCTAGGGAGGCCAATGTTGCTTTAACTTCTCTTTTCTTCTTAGGTTTGGGTGGTGGATCATACTTGACCAAACCCTCTTTGGAGCTTTGATGTGTTTTGTAAAAGCTTTAACAACTTGCAACACACGATCTGAATCCAAATAATGTTCTTTAGATAATTCTTTAACATGACCCTTTTTATTATAGTCATGAATACAATCATGATCCATTTCTACGCCTCCTAGACCAAAATTCCATGAAACTCTATGATCGCAAATTCTATTAAGTAAAGCCCAAGCTTTAGTTATAGGAAGATTCATAAAGGCTCCTTCCGCGAAAGAGTCTAGTCCAATTTTATTAGGTTTAATTAAAATGCCATAAAAGATATGTAATACATACCATTCAGGCAAATCATGATGAGGACATAGACATAGTAAATCTTTAAATCTGATATAAGCTCTTACTAGTCCTTCATTAGCATGGTTCCTCCAAGTCATTATAAGACGCCTCATTCAAAAAGATTTTGATAATGGATAATATTTTGCTAGAAACTCGCGGGCTAAATTATCCCAGGTAGTCGTGGCTTCTGGGGGTAGAGATCTATACCATGAGAGAGCTGTACTAGTCAAAGTCTGACTAAAAAGTTTAACCCTTACCTCATTAGCAGTATATCCTGTCAATTGAAAAGTGCCACATATATCTTTGAAACATGCAATATGCTCATATGGATTAGGATCTTCTTCATCCCAGGTAAATTGCTTCTTGTGTAGAATACCAAGTAATAGAGGATTTATTTCAATCCCCCATGTCTTCTCATTGGAGTTGTCTCTTTTATAAATATCATAGGGCTTCCTAAAGTGGCTAAGTGGGTTAGCACTAGTCATATGCTCAAACTCTATCATGTTGGTGGAAACCTGTAACTCAAAACGAAACTTAGCAAGACAAAAATAATTAAGAAAAAACTAAAAGACCTACAATGCTTAGCTTCCCCGCAACGGAGCCAAAGAATAGGTTGATGACTGCAAGTGCACAGATCGTTTGGAGCTAGTTTTGAAATAAAGATATCGATCCCACAAGGAGCAGGAGTCTAAAGTCTAATAACTCTTGAAATAAATACTATAATAGAAGTGCTAAATAAAGTTCTAAGTGACAAGCTAAAATGTGAGTATTGCGTAAAAAGGTGTTTTAGGTTTTTGGTATAAGAGCAACAATAAGTAAAGTAAAACAAGTAAACACAGAAAGTAAGTATCGCATATGTAAGGGATTGGAACTGCAATAGTGAAAAATCATTCTCAGTGAGTAGCGGATACACCACTAGCATTATAAGGAGCTAAGGTAAAGATTATTATCATGAACATTCTCAACTATGCATGTGTGGGAGGAACTCTGTATTTGGACAAATAGGCAGCAACCACTGCTCACATCATCCTCATAACCACAACAGTCAGCAATCAGCATCAATCGAATTACTATGTTATTGAGGAACGTAATCCCATAGGACGTATCCCATGGCATGGATAGTGTTGCATGAGTTTCCTCGGTTCCCAAGTTGATACGTAAGGGGTGCCAACAACTTTATAGTCACTGTAAGTGCTAACACACCTCTGTCTACCAACAAGTAGTTCCCTCCATCAAGTACCCATGAGAGGCAAATATTGAGAAGTCGACTTCTCTCAACATCAAGATGAAGACAATCTAACACATGGTCACAATGATGAATATCATAATAAAATTTATCTTATTTCAATCTCATATTAGGGTTTCACCATCTCCCCAAGGACTAATGATCTACTCAGACATGGAGGCAATCAACATCATGGCAATAACAATGGAATCTACCATAGATGAATAGTACTTGTATAAATCCACAACGAGTACAGAAATTACATCAATATCTAGACAATATGTAGATGGGATGGATGAAGATGGTGGTGATGCAGCGGTTGATGATGAAGATCGATGCCTTAGCCTCCCGGATCTGCGCAGGGCGAAGATGGATCCCCGATGGATGAGTTCTTCCTCCATATGCCTTCCAGAGGTGAGGTTTCAGCGATTTCTGGTTGTTCTGTATGTCGTCTCCCAGATCCAGTTGCACGGGGTGAAACTATTTAAGGAGGCGGTGGCGGCGCCAACTATACAGCGGGAACTATACGGCCGCAAAAATTTATTCCCGCCGTATAGTTGGTCGTTAAATCGTCTGTGTGCCTTGATCGCTTCGGGTTTTCTTCTGGTATTATTGGTATTTCCCAAATAAGCAATTTACATTGCTTTTGACTCCTTTTCTCCTCAGTACAATTGCTACAAGAATTATGTCCATTGTATCCATCATTTGTCCTAATCCTGGCGAAAATAGACATAAAATGTGCGCGCGAGCGTCGTAAAATACCAAGATCCTACATCTACAATGCAAAATAATAATATAAAACATGATGCAAATATGGACTCATCATTCTCTCAGGAACTTTGCATACTTGTTAAATGCTCTTGCCATGTCTTGTAGAAAAATGTGAATGCTTCAGATATCTTAGACTAAGGAACTGATTGATGCATTGGAATTGGGAGAAGTAGAAATGGGGAGTAGGCTCAACTAGGAAATGGGTTTTGCAAGGCCATGTGATACACATTGGGTCTCTCACTTCAGAATAGTGAACCGTGTTATCCCTATGTACGGTGTAATATGACAAGTCCTCATAAATATTGGAAAATAGTACCATGGTGTGGAGGCAGTAATGGCTCTAAACGTGTTAATATCATTCCGGTCATTTGAGTTTGTTTTCATGGCACACATGATGCAAGAAATATTTGGATTCACAGATGATTTGAGGAGATGTCTGCAAGCAAAATAATTAGATACTAGACTTCTCTTTGCCCCCTCGGGGGGCACGGTTGTCTGACAAAAATAGTATAGTCTTTAACGGTAAAAGCCAAGTCTTGGCCATTCCCTTAGATACTCGAGGATTCTAAGGGAAAGACTGATAGATAGCTGACCTGAGATGCACCTTTTAGTTTCTAAGTGTAGGGGTCCGGGCCTGAAAACAATAAATTTTCCTAT
Source organism: Avena eriantha (assembly GCA_910589775.1). Taxonomy (NCBI): domain Eukaryota; kingdom Viridiplantae; phylum Streptophyta; class Magnoliopsida; order Poales; family Poaceae; genus Avena; species Avena eriantha. Next base: position 111,074,069 of record OU342741.1, read on the forward strand.
GCCGAGAACCCTAATGCCATGATCTATCTATTAGTAATGCAGTAACCTGAGGGGCTTTTCGTGAAATACCCTTGAAGACCAAAAAGCATTGTCAATGGTCGAGAGAGAGTGGCTGATGTAGTCGTACCGATGCCGACCTTGGGGTCATGTTGAAGTCATGCGGATCCTGCGGCTCCGATGACTTCTAGTGCCCAAGTGTTGCACCTCCGAGGGAGTTACACATGTCAGGTGCCTGACAATGACTCCTGCTCCTCCGATCCAGCAATAGTTGTGGAAGTAGACCTTCTGAATCCAAATCCCGCAGCGCGACGGCGCTCCACGGTGAAGAAGACTCATGTTCGTGCACTCCAGACTTGGGATCATGGTCATGGGAGAGAGAGAATATCAACTGGAGGTCTCCCTAAAAGAGAGGGAACCTTTATTGATTATTGGTGTATATATTTTCTAAAAATACCTCTCTTTATATAGGGGTAAAGGCACCATATAGCCAATTGGCTTAGCCATGTGGGACTAAACAAAGGAGAGGGAAGATGGGGGATGGCCGCCGCCGACCAGGGCTCAAGTGGGCCCCATGCGAGGTCCCTTGGCCTAGCCGGCCACCTCCTTCCTCCCTTTGTTCTTTCCCTCATGGGCCCTTTCCTTTAGGGATTTTGGCCCAATAGGTATTTAACCATTTTAATTTCCTTTTATTTTATTATATAATTATAAATAAATGTTTAAATCAATATTTAACATTTACTTACATATTATTTAACCCTCGTTGCTATGGAACTCCTTCCACCCCACTTCAGACATCCTCCGGACTTCCCAAAACCCTTCCGTTTTTCTCTCTTTCTATTCTTCGATGATTTTGATAATACCAAAATGATCTCCGAGCATCATCAAGCCCTTAAGCGTCACACCCCATGGTCCGAGAACACTCCAGACATGGTCGATACCCCTTCTCATACCAATGATCATCAGTGGGACCTGGATGCCCATGATGACCCCTGTGCATTCCATAAATTTATGTCGTTGAACCATGAACGTTGTGTCATATTTCTTTTGTATCTGCGATACTTGCATTGTCCGAGATCTGGTCAATGACATCACCATGTCGTGTTCAATATTGTTACCTACAAATGCTATTTAACTCGTTACGACAAGTGATATCCCCGTGACCTAGTCACACGCTGCGCAGCTGTTTGGATACAACTTCTCCGGGTGGGCCATTCAGTATCTTTCTGTCACGTGGATGGACAAATCCCGCTCTTGACACATAATGCCTCTACATGCCCCTCTGAATACCTGAACACACCTTTATGATAATCGTTTAACCGAGTGACGTTTGATGCTATCTAAAGTATTCACGGGTGACATTGACTGATATCGTCTCACGGTCTGAGAAATAGGACATTAAATCTTTTAATCATCGTAACTTGAACTTTGTGACATGATCGAGTCACGATGCTTAGGTTGGGTATATCTCATCATCTCATTCCCACAATGAGGCGACTCCATTGTCAACTGGCATAAATTCCACATGATTAGGAAACCTTGATCATCTGTTGACAAGTGAACTAGTGACTAGAGATTTACCGGGAAATCCTAGTTGTTTATATGTCACACGTGTATTGATGTTTCCTTTTAATACAGTTATAGCATGATATAAAATTTAATCATAAACACTATGAAATATGATAATAATCTATATTATTATTTGTATCTAGGGCATATTTCCAATAGTCTCCCACTTGCAGTAGAGTAGAAATAAACTAAGTGGATTTGTTTAGTAATCATCAGAACCATATAACCATGGCACTTATGATCATGGTTTCTCATGGAAGAGGTTGAGTCTAGGGTCTGGACTTTACAGCCCCTTATATCCTTTGCAACTTAGTAATTTCACCCATATTGACATTAATACTTTATCATCTCATGATAACATCTTGTGTATGTATAGTAGTTATGGCAACAGAGTGAGGTCGGTTTCCAAGAGCCAGCAGTGATGTTAGATCAGTCAATGCGAACTTTCTCAGGGGCACTGTTCCCTAGGACACACATTTTATGAAAATACGAACTTGTCTCGCGACAACATTATACATAACTTTAGGTAGTATCCTTAAACTTTTATTTGAAATGTAGTTATTGAAACACTAGTGCACTATGTGCATTTTCGATGTTTACCACCATTTTTTCTTTTTAACTGAAATTGGTATTTTCAATGCAGAGATTTCTAATCTTTTAAGGTTAACATAAGCCCTTATAACATAGGGATTTCTATTTTAGTGCCCCTAGTTCGTTAGTTGTACTCAGTTTCCCGAGCCACTTAGTTTTTTCTCAGTTTTCCCCTCCCTCCATTTTGAAACCCTCACATGCGCTCAGACGGGTGGATGCCATTAGGTCAAAGGCTTGACTGTTACATGCTGATAGATGGGACCGTGTTGGGCGGGGCCTGCGTTGAGCGTTATGTTACGTCGCCTCGACCGTTACATGCTGACAGGTGGGGCCGTGATACACGACGGACCAGCCATCTGTCTCTCGCTGACTTGTGGGCCCCGTTTTTCCTGATTGTGTGGCTGGTGCAGCCAATGACAAATGGGGCTGTTCTGTGGGCCCGTCGAAGCCAATGAATGATGGGGTGGCTATGTGGAGCCGTTCTATGGGGCCTTCGTAGCTAATGACCAGTGGGGTCATCATGTGGGGCTAGAGGGGGGATTTGCATATTTGCCACATTTTACTTTGCAACTTGCATATTTGCCATTTTGTGTGTCACTAGCATGTGGTGGTCATGTGGCAAATATGCAAATTTCAAAGAAAAAGTTTTGCATATATGAAAAATTGGAAAATATGAAATAATTGACAGGGTCGTGTATGACACGTCGGATCTCTCTCTCATCCGCTCCCAGCCCTAGCCCCAAGTAGATCCTATCCCACTGGTGGACAGAGCAGCCATCGTCGGGGTGTTGGCGCGTCGCTGGATCTGTCCTAAGGCGGTATCGGACGGACTATCGCGTTGCACCTCAACCACGGCTCCGGCACCTGTTTCGTCCGCATGCATTGTACGTTGGGGTAGTACCGACCGCAGGCAGGTCCGCCGCCCACGACGATCGGGATTTGGTTCCGCCGCCATAACTCGACGAGCGATCACAGCAATTTCTAGTAGTGCTTGCCAGGACCTCCGCTCCTGCTCCGCCCACCCTAATCGATTCGGTTCCTGTAATTTCCTCGATATTGTAGGTGCAAATTAGGCCTCAATGTCTGGTCGTAGCGGGTACACCAGCGAGGGTGGGGAATCGATCATGTCATGGACACATTCTCCTTCTCCTACCACGTCGGAAGTGCATGTAGCTCCTTCTCTTTGTACTACCGTTGAATTGAAGTGCTGACATGGCATGTTAGACTGATTCCAATTTAGTTTGTGTTGGGATTGTTACAGTGTGCTATGCAGGCCGATGATCCATGGTACATTGCATACCAAGATGAATCAACTCAGTGGTCTAGCCATAGGATGGATTTGGAGGAGATGGTTGCCAAGTTAGGTGATGAATTGTCATGTAAAAACCTGTTGATATTCGAGCTGAAGCGTACTATCGAAGAAGAATTCAGAGCTTATTCGCAAAGAGAAGTTGACAACTGAGGTTGATCTTGCCATATCTAATCAAGTCGTAGAAAATCTAAAACACGAACTTCAAGTGAAGCGGGGGGGGGGGGGGGGATTAGTAGTTGTCATCCGCGTCCTAGTAGTTACAGTATGCGGTTGTGGTGAAGGGTGCCACGTGTAATGATTAGTTGAATAGATAGCTAATTTAGAGAGTAGAATTGTTATTCAATAGATGGTTGTGAGTTCCTGCTAATTTAGTCACTTTGCGGTTCCAAAGTTGTCGAGAGAATGCATTGCGGTGCCCGAGTTGCTTGCCATTGGAGCTAGCGGTCCCAAAATGGTTGAGAAAATGCATTTTGGTACCCGAGTTGCTTGCCATTGGATCTAGCGGTCCCAAAGTAGTCGAGAGAATGCATTGCAGTACCCAAGTTGCTTGCCATTGGATCTAGCGGCCCATAGTTGGCGTGCCAAATACCTAGAGGGTCAAGTTGGGTGATTGCCCAAAATATATCGAGCTTGTTGGGGAACCCCAAGAGGAAGGTATGATGAGCACATCAGCAAGTTTTCCCTTAGTTATGAAACCAAGGTTTAATCGAACCACTAGGAGCAAGGAAACACCCCAAAGGTGTTGCTAGCTTAACTTTGGCAGGGCGCACTACCGGTGGCAGCAACAACATGGAGACCTGCACAACACAACCATAGAACTCTGTCCCCAACTTGCGATGAGGTTGTCAATCTCACCGGTTTTGCTGAAAACAAAGGATTAAACGTATCGAGTGGAAGAAAGTAATAGTTTGCAGAAAGTAAACACAAAGCAGTAAACAGTTGATTGTAGATTGATAGTAAAAGAAAGGACCGGGGTCCATTGTTCACTAGAGGTGGCTCTCCTTAAGATAGATAACATGCTGGGAGAACAAATTACAGCGGGGCAATTGACAAACATCGAGAAAGCATACAAGCATATACTACTCATCTTGACTCCTTTGAGATTCGATTGGGCATTACAACATTATACATAGGCCGCCATCCAACTGCATCTATGACAAATAATCCACCTTCAGGTTATCATTCGAACCCCCTCTAGTATTAAGTTGCAAGCAACGGATAATTGCATTATGAATTGCGTGTAAAGTAAACAATACGATTGTTCTATGAACAAAGGATTATTGTTTTCTCCCTAGTAGCAACAACACATCTAGTACCTTAGAGATTTCTGTCACTTCCCCAGATTACCAGAGGCATGAACCCACTATCGAGCATAAATACTAACTCTTGGAGTTGCTAGCATCTACTTGGCCAAGATAGCTACTAACAACAGAAAGCATGCAAGATTACAAATAACAAAGACATGATAGAATCGATAATCAATCTGAAATAGCATCTCAATATCCATCGGATCCCCGCAAACACAACATGCAGAATTACAAATAGATGATCTTGATCAGGAACGGAGCTCACAAGATCTAAACATGATAGCACAAAGGAGGAGAACCAACCATCTAGCTTACATGGACCCGTAGTCCAGAGATGAACTACTCACGCATCACACTGGAGGCTTGCATGATGATGAAGAAGGCGTCCAGGGTGAATTCCCCTCTCCGGCAGGGTGCCGGGAAGAGCTTCATATCCCTCCCGATCTAGGGATGGAGATGATGGCGGCTACAGAATCATTCGTGGATTTTTGATCGCGTACTTAGGGTTTCTGTATCGGAGGCAACTTATAGGCGGAAGGAGAGGCCGAGGGGGTTCCTGGGGCGGCCAGGCCACCCCCTGGCACGGGCTAGGCCTGGCCGTGCGGCCACGTGGTGTGGCCGGGCCCCAGCCCCTTGTCGTCTCGTATTCTGGCTCTAGGTGTCCCTCCGTGAAAAACTGACTTTGGTTTTTATCCCGTCCAATTCCGAGAATATTCATTTTCTGACTTTCCTGGAACCAAAAACAGAAGAAAACAGGCAGCTCGCACTATGGCTCTTGTTAATAGGTTAGTCAAGAAATCATATGAAAAGTACTCGAAAGTGTGGACAAAACACAAGAAAGTAGATAAAACCAAGCATGTAACATCAAAAATTATGCATACGTTTGCAACGTATGAACATCCCTAAGTTTAACTCCTACTCGTCCTCGAGTAGGTAAGTGATAAAAAGAAAGAATAATTTTTGAGGTGACATGCACCATCATAAACTTGATCAAAGTATTTGTAAAACATTCAAAACTGGGATCATAGTACTTCAATCATAACATGAAAGACAAAGTTCTAGCAATAAGACAAAGAAACTATGTTGCAACATGAAAAGGCACAAACAAAAGATTAATGAATAACAATGCTTTGCAAGACGTTTGTTTGTTTCACATAAAGAAAACATAGTATAGTGACATTCAACTTGTCCCTCATAGAGTAGCAAACATAAATGCATAGGACACCTTCAAAGTTCATAAGAGTGACTAGATACAAATAGTTTAAAACAAGCAATATCAAGTTATGCATCAATCAACAAGTCTTGGGACAATGCACATAGAACTAAGAATGGCCACTATGCTCTCAAAGTAGGTGCATAAAGGTAGAAGGTGGAGACTCAACATAAAAGTAAAAGAAAGGCCTTCATAGAAGGAAGTAGGGATTCAAGTCTCATAAAGAGCTTCCAATTTTTTGGTACTTAATAGCTTTCATCTCTCATTGCCCCTATCATAAGCATCTTGAAGTGATTAAGGTTAAAGTGAACAAACTATGGTGTATATGCTTGACGAAGTATAAGTTCGAAATCTCATGTCCCTTGAATACGAGGGCCGCTCCTCATGCTACTCAAGTTTAGTCATTGGTAAGTTCTTGTCATCGTAAGTACATGTGTATCATAGAGAACCGCCAACTGGGTACCCCTTGCCCGATGATACAGAAGAATCCCCATATCAGAATGACAAGGCAAGCAGACAACGAGCATCTCAGCAATCTTCTTATTTACCATGGGAACATGGTGCTTTTTCTCTCTTTCCTCTTTTCATATATCTCTTTTTTTCTTTTTCTCTTTTTTCTCAAAATCTGACTCTTTTTTTATAAGAAGAATGCTTCATAGACAGCTCATTATGGTTACGCTGCAGGTTTCCACCATGTCAGCATGGATTAGACTAGCGGCCCATGTGTTTCTCTAACACATATACATAACTCCATGGACTTACAAGCTCTTGTTTCATTTCACTCCGATGACATCCATAGACAAAAGAGCATGATATCAACTAGGTACAAAGTACAAGTGCAATGTTGAAAGCGTTCCCCATGACAACATGGTTCTGCTAATCCCCAACAAATAAGTGCAAGCATATACAACATAGGCGACACAATGGTTCAAGTTTATTAAGGGCAAGAAAAGTAAAGTGTGCCATCAAGTTTGTGAGAGCTTTAATCACTAGTTTTCTAATAACAAGTTTAATTCGGAAGGTAAACAAAAGCATGAATATACTTGGAATAGCATATGCTAGTAGGTAGGTATGGTGGACTCTTTGGAATAACTTGGTTTAAGGAGTTGGATGCATGAGTGGAACTCATACTTGGTTATGGAGGCTAGCAAAAGACTAGGAGCGACAAACTAAGAGAGCAATAATGGCCATAATCATGCAGAGCAACAAAACATCATTGATCAAAGCATAAAGTGATACTACAAGTTGAAAACTAAAGGATCATAAATTCTTATGGTGACTTGGGATAGTCATAACATGGTGTGAGCATGCGCCAAGTCAACCCAAATAAAGCATCAAAGGAGAATACCACAATACTATGCTTTAATATGCTAAAACAACGCATGATCCTTCCAAGGCACATTAAGAAATCTCAATTGTTTATAACAAGTCATGCTACAACAAAGAATAGTAAGCATAAATCCAAAACAATATCAAGCATGACATGACAAAGCATAGGCCACAGTCAAAAACAAGCTCTATTTACCGCTTAAGCATGAACTTTCCTACTCTTTTCCAATCCAAACCAAACTATTTGAAAATCAATTCAATGAAAGACGGGGTCCAACCAATTTATTCAGCAAACTAATCAAACAAAGCAAACGAAAAACCAAAATTAAAACGAAAAAGAAGATGCTCCAAGAACAACACAACTGTGCATGAAACAATAAAAAGGAAACGTTTGGAAGAAACCTGGGATTTTTATTGATGAAGAGGGGAATGCCTTGGGCATCCCCAAGCTTTAACGCTTGTACTTCTTGGATATTTCTTGGGGTGACACGCGTGGCATCCCCAAGTTTGAGCTTTAGTCCATCCTTCATCTCATTACTCATTCCTTCCATGCACATGAAATTTTTCCTTCATACAAAACTTCACACAATCTTTATTAGCAACATTAGTGCACTCAAGATAATAAGTCTTAAGGTTCAGTTACAACACCAATAAAACTTCCATTAAAACACTAGATATTGTAGCACTTCCCTCAAAAAGCTCAATTCCCCAAAAGAACTCGAAAAGGAACCAACAAGAAGCAAATGCAGAAAATAGCAGAAATCTGTCAAAACAGACCAGAAGGTAAAGACGATTTTTTCGAAGACCTTCTGTTTCTCAAATAAAGAAGTGTTGAACTAACCAAAGTTATATAACAACCTGGGGCAGAAGCACACAAATTGACGCCTCAAAAGGACGTACAGAGATTTTACACGAATTTTTACGGTGAAGCACAGAAATCTGTTTCAAGACAACAACTTTCCCAATCATTACTTCTCTCTCATTAGAGGTTACTCTTGGCACAAAAATCAAATAAAAAGGATAAGGAGCGATTATTACTGAAGTAATAACTTCCAAGACTCATCTAAAACTTTTAGGTTATCTCCCAATAAGTACTTTTCTTTAATGCCTTTAAGTTAGGCATAAGAAGCAAGAAAAAGAATCAAGTGTTCTCAAATGAAGAAGCATTAAGATTGATACCCGAAATATTTTCAACAAGGCAAGGTATCTCATCCAAATAAGTTCTAGAGAATCATCTCTCAACGCTCTTTGGTTCACTGTTTTCATAAAACAGGTTTTTGGGAATAATCCAATCAAGATTCTTTTCTATGGCTTCATGCATTGCTACAAGTTTAAAGGGTATTGGTATCTTAGTTTCTTCCCCATTAGGTTCAGTTTTATTCATATTTTCTTGTGTACCAACAACATCTACACATGATCCTAGCATATATAAACGTTCAAAGAATTTTCTAGCTTCCTTGGCAACATCATAGAATTCCTTAAGCAAAGTTTCTAGAATAAAATCTCTCTTTTTAGGGTCATCCATTTCTTTCAGTTTAAGAAACATTACTTGCATCAAGGGGCTAAGGTTAACAAACCGCGCTTCCAACATGTGAACTAAAGAAGCTACAACAATTTCATAGTTTGGAGCAAGTTCTGCAAGGAATCTATCCTCAATGTCCTCATGCTTACTAACATGATTAAAGAATTCTTCAATATTTTCTTTTCCAATTATAGAGCCACTACCTATTGAAAGGTCTTTCAGGGTGAATTTTGGGAACAACGTGGTGTGCTAAGGAAGAGGTAACAACTATAGAAAGACTTAAATTTTTTGTGTTTTTAATACAGAAAGCAAACTACTAAAACTAATTTTTTTGTGTTTTTGATAAAGAAACAAGCAAACAAAGCAAAACAAAAATAACAAAGTAAAGAGATTGGTTATGAGGGACTCCCCTTGCGAAGATGTCCTTGACTCCCCGGCAACGGCGCCAGAAAAATAGCTTGATGGCCCAAAATATATCGAGCTCATTGGGGAACCCCAAGAGGAAGGTATGATGGCACAGCAGCAAGTTTTCCCTCAATTATGAAACCAAGGTTTAATCGAACCAGTAGAAGCAAGGAAACACCCCAAAGGTGTTGCTAGCTGAACTTTGTAGGGCGCACTACCGGTGCCAGCAGCAACGTGGAGACCTGCACAACATAACCACAAAACTATGTCCCCAACTTGCGATGAGGTTGTCAATCTCACCAGTTTTCCTGAAAACAAAGGATTAAACGTATCAAGTGGAAGAAAGTAGTAGTTTGCAGAAAGTAAACACAAAGCAGTAAATAGTTGATTGTAGATTGATAGTAAAAGAAAGGACCGGGGTCCATAGTTCACTAGAGGTGGCTCTCCTTAAGATAGATAACATGCTGGGTGAACAAATTACAGCGGGGCAATTGACAAACATCGAGAAAGCATACAAGCATATACTACTCATCTTGACTCCTTTGAGATTCGATTGGGCATTACAACATTATACATAGACCGCCATCCATTTGCATCTATGACTAATAATCCTCCTTCAGGTTATCATCCGAACCCCCTCCAGTATTAAGGTGCAAGCAACGGATAATTGCATTACGAATTGCGTGTAAAGTAAACAATATGATTGTTCTATGAACAAAGAATTGTTTTTTTCTCCCTAGTAGCAACAGCACATCTAGTACCTTAGAGATTTCTGTCACTTCCCCAGATTACCAGAGGCATGAACCCACTATCGAGCATAAATACTAACTCTTGGAGTTGCTAGCATCTACTTGGCCAAGATAGCTACTAACAACCGAAAACATGCAAGATCACAAATAACAAAGACCTGATAGAATCGATAATCAATCTGAAATAGCATCTCAATATCCATTGGATCCCCGCAAACACAACATGCAGAATTACAAATAGATGATCTTGATCATGAATGGAGCTCACAAGATCTAAACATGATAGCACAAAGGAGGAGAACCAGCCATCTAGCTACTACATGGACCCGTAGTCCAGAGATGAACTACTCACGCATCACACTTGAGGCTTGCATGATGATGAAGAAGGCCTCTAGGGTGAATTCCCCTCTCCGGCAGGGTGCCGAGAAGAGCTTCAGATCCCTCCCGATCTAGGGATGGAGATGATGGTGGCTACAGACTCTTTCGTGGATTTTTGATCGGGTACTTAGGGTTTCTGTATCGGAGGCGACTTATAGGCAGAAGGAGAGGCCGGGGGGGTGCCTGGGGCGGCCAGACCACCCCCTAGCGCGGGCCAGGCCTGGCCTTGCTTCCAGGTGGTTTGGCCGGGCACCAGCCCCTCTCCATCTCGTATTCTGGCTCCAGGTGTCCCTCGGTGAAAAACTGACTTTGGCTTTTGTCTCGTCCAATTTCAAGAATATTCATTTTCTGACTTTCCTGGAGCCAAAAACAGCAGAAAACAGGCAGCTAGCACTATGGCTCTTGTTAATAGATTAGTCCAATAAATCATATGAAAATTACTCCAAAGTATGGACAAAACACAAGAAAGTAGATAAAACCAAGCATGGAACATCAAAAATTATGGATATGTTTGCAACATATCATTGGGGACTATTAGTTTTGATTCTTCTGTCGCTGCCATCGCGGCTGCCATGTAGAGTTATAGCGTTGGTGGCAGCATCCATTCCCTGTTCCAAATTAGTGGCTGAGATTGTCAATCCTAGTTAGTTGACTCAAATTCCTCAAGATACAATCGAATCTAGTCAAATCTAAATCAACTAATTTGGGTCAGAGGGAGTACTACTTATGAATCAGCTTTAGAGCATATCCACCATCCTCACTGCTCAAATACATATCAATTTTGATTCAAATCATACATATTTCGATCAAATTTATACAAGCCCACCGGAGATTGTGAAAGCAAGTACTACTACTTATGAATCAGCTTTAGAGCATATCCACCGGTCTCACGGCTCAAATACATGTCAAATTTATTCAAATCATACATATATTTTAAGTCATGGAATTTCGGTTCAAATTGGGCTTAAATTTGTCCCAATTTTAAGTGGACGGTGACCTAGCCACCCTCCCTGCCATATGTGTACTCCAAGAAGTATGGGAAAAGTGCTCCCATCCGGCCTTCACCATCGACGTGCCGGTCGTGGCTGCTTCCTGCCTCCCACAGCTTCGGTTCGCGAGGGCTTGATCTACGCCATCGTAGTGATGTTGCGGATGATGGCTTCAATCGTCTTCGCATCGATGACCACTGTCGGCACCACAACCGTAGATGTTGTGGATGATGGCTTCAATCTACGTCACATCGATGACCACTGTCAGCACCACAGCCATAGATGTGAACGGATGATGTCTTCCATCGGTGTGTTTCATCGATGGCCACTGTCGGCACCACCGCTGTCGCACTGATGTTGCAGATGATGGGTTTCATCAGTCTTTTAGATGGTTAGATCCTCACCGCCGCATGTCGTTCTAGTAGCCGCGCTTAGATCCGTGCCGCCACAAGCCATTCCGACCACCATGCGTAGGTCCGTGCCACTGTACGGTGATAGGAGGGGAGGAATATGCGGCTAGTATACGTGTGAAAGGGAAAGGGAGGAGAGACCTCCATCCCATAGGATCATGATGTATCCAATGGTGATTGTCCAAGATCCGTGTGACATACATCTCGACCAATCAGAGCGCAGCCAAACTGAGCGCTAGTTGATGCGGCTGGTATACGTGTGATGAGGGTTTAAATCGTCAATGCCCACTGTTATGGCCTTGGTTTTTGGAGAAGGAGGGAGCGCTAGAGGCATCAGTCGGCTAGCAAACAAGCACACAGGGATGCAAGGTTTACCGAGGTTCAGGTCTTGTAGAGGTCCCTACTCCTGCTTGTCTGCTCTTGGAATTAATGAAGGAATCAAAGATTACAGGGGCACGCAGATGCAATATGGCGAGAGTTGTGGAAACTAGGGTTGTGTGTGTCCTCCTCGCCGCCCCCTCCTAGCCTTTATATAGATAGGCTAGGTCTCGGGTAGCAGGTCGAGTCGGTTACAGATTAGGGTTTTCCCTTTAAAGTTTCTATCTTTAGCTTCTTCTTGTCTCGCAAGCAATCGAGAGTCCGTGGGCTTCCGCCGTATCCGGACCGTATATACCGAACTCGGTACCTGTAGGGTATACACATGTCAGTAGCCCCCGAGTGTCCGGTGGAATTGCAGATTCGATTGGGGACTTTATGAAGCCTTTTGAGTGCATGATTGAGTATTTTTCGAGTGTTCAGTTCGTGTCATAGGGATTGTTGATATGCGTGCCTGATTTAGCTGATGTATCAGTATCAGTTAACTGCCTTAGGGAAAAATAACGCAATCTACTCAAATTCGAGTCCTTGGACTCGAATTTGGAGAAGTGCTGGTGTAATTCGACTCAGGCCGCGGAGGTCTTACAGGAGTCGAATTCTAGTGTATGGGTGTGAGCAGTCGACCCGTCCATCAAGGCATATTCATCGTACCTGCAGGCACTGATATGTTTCTGGTAGTGCACAGCAGATGCATTGCTAGGCCTTATTCAGGTCTTATCTTCATGCTGTAAGCGCAGCATCCGAGTTTTTGTCATCGTGGAGATGATTCGGGTAACCCAGGAGACACAGTCTCTTTGTAGGGATAGTATGAGGCAGAATCGCCATAGAATTCGAGTGCGGATGTTATCAAAACATAGTACGATGTACAAATAATCATAGGGTGCGCGACTAGCGCTCCCTATGGGAGTAGCCCCCCAGTGCCTGGTTGAGTCGAAGACCCAGGCAGGGACTAAAGAACTTTTGCGACTGTTGTCGTATTTTATTGCTTGTTTTAGTCGAATTTGCTTCCTGTGCTCCCTATGGGAGTAACCCATGATCCATAATCAAATCGTAGATTTGATTGGTGGGTATGCTTTTAATGTTCATATTCCTGCATAAAAATGAATCGTAGGTTGCGTGACCAGCGCTCCCTATGGGAGTATCCCCCGAGTGCTTGGTGGAGTCAAAGACTCAAGCAAGGACTTAAAGTAGTCGAAATCTTCCAAATGCTCAACTTGATGACATCAGTGCTAACGATGTGATGACCCCAGTTGCACGTGTGAGCGGCTTTGACGGGACGTATCGAGCGGTGGTCTCAATTTCTGACATCGATTTGACCGGGCGTGTGTAATCTTCTGTTTTAACTGCGTCTCCTCGACTTCCACGTGTAATGGAGATAGTGGGGGATGGTTTGTGTTTTGGCTTCTCCACGTGTCGATAGCGATGTGCGCCTCGCGTCCAGTAGGGTTTCTGCTGGCCGTTGGATGGCATCCGCGAGGGGGTTAAGTAGCAGCGCAGCTACGGTAATTTAACCATCTGCCTTTCTCTGCTCGTGCTTCCATTGCCATTGCTGCCGCTCTCTGCTTCCGAGCGCTCGTCCTCTTCACGGCACTGGACCAACTCCGTATCTTTCCGAGCTACTTCCTCCATTCACACCGCCATCGCAAGATGGGCAAGAAGAAGGGAGGCGATGCCGCTGAGTCCACCGCCGCCATTGCCACCGCCAAGAAGGGCAGCTCCACTACTGTGGGAACCAGCGCCGCTGGCGCTGGGAAGAAAAAGGGCACGGGCACTCGCGTCACCAATGGTGCATGGCGCGCATCCATCATCAAGTCCTCCGAGCTCCATCTCCTGCGTCAAGATGGAGTTCTATCGCCCGTGGAGGATGAGTCGCGAGTGCCAGGTGGCAAGGTAATTCCTTGTCCTCCTGCTGGTTTCCGGGTGATGTTCCTTGCGTTCATCATCCATGGTCTTTCTTTGCCCCTGCGTCCTTTCTTCAGGGGCCTTCTTTGCTTCTACGGGCTCCAGCTGCATCAGCTGTCCCCAAATTCTATTCTCCACATCGCCTTCTACATTACTCTTTGCGAGTGCTGGCTCGGAGTCGAGCCACACTTTGGCCTCTTTAAGAGGATTTTTCAGCTGAAGCGCTAGTCAGCATCTGGTTCTGTAGTCTACGACATAGGAGGCTACGGAATCCATGTCGACTCCTCTGCCACTTATTTCGATATCAAACTCATGGCGTCCGTCCAAGGGTGGAGAACAAGTGGTTCTACATCCGCGACTAGAAGGCCGACAGAGAGCACTACGGACTCGCGCCCTTTGATCCCGCGACACCGTGCAAGAGGAGGCGTTCTTGGAAGGACGTAGTAATGCCTGGCGAGTCCGAGGAGACGGAAGTGCTGTACAAGCGCATCTGCGACCTCGAGAGCCGCATGGGTAAAGAAGAGGGAGGCGCCGCCCTCATTCACACATGGTTGCACCATCGTATCCAGCCTCTGTAGGCCAGGGTCCACCCCATGTTCCAATCGGCTAGTGCGGACGATGCCACTCGCGTATCTTCCGATGGCATTTCTGCGGGTGAAGTAGACTAGAGGCTGCGACTGGTGACGAAGTATACCGCCAAGGAGGTTCTCCCAGGCAAACCAGTCGTGCCTCCCTTTGACACCTCTAACCCTCCTCCTGAGGTAGAATCATGCTACGAAGTAGCTTTCTTTGTCGATTGCCTTTAAGTTCTTGATGTATAATGAATTGTTTTCTGAATGCAGGATTGGAAGGTGTCTCCAAATTTTCCCCGTCTTCCTGAGAGGGTTATTCCGCGCGAATTGGATGAAGAGGACGAGTCGGAATCAACCGTCCCACTTGAAGAGGAGGAGGGAGACCCCGAGTCCAATGATTCGGACACTCGCAAGCGTTCTCGCAGCAAGGACTCGGATGCTTCGTCTCTGTCGACTCCAGAAGGCCCTTCTGTTGGTGCTGAGGAGCCGATTCCCGCCGTTCCTGTGCGCTCCATGGCTCCTCCTGCCCGGAAGAAGCTTCAACTACCAAAGGAATCGTCGGAGTCGGAGGAGTAGTCCTTCGACCTTGATAGATTTGACTGGTAAGTTCTGTATTCGCGATCTTGTTTTAATTTCTTCTTTGAGTTGCCATCTGTCCTGAAGCTTTTACTTGATTTGTGTTTCAGTCAAGCGGCCACATCGTCCTCTGACGACGTCCAATTTGTGAAGGAGCCGGGGGTCGCAGACTCCAAATCCAAGAAGGTGGCTTCGCGGTCTCCTTCTCCTCCATTGGCGGCCCACTCTGGGCATAATTCATCGAGTTCCCCGCATGCTGGGGAACATCAGATGGTTACCCAGATGACTGTGCAACAACCTTCTTCGGAGTCTGTGGAGGATCATGTAGGTATCTTGTAGTTGGCAGTCGAATTTATTCTTGGCGCTGTTTTACTTGAACTTTTATTGTGTCCTAATGCACCTCATCGTGAAGGGAGCCGCCCGCCTGGCGGAGCAAGTCCTTAACATGGGTCGACAACATGCATGACTGGACAATCGCCATCGCATTGTCGAAAGTAAGTCTTGACTTTGTCTTTGTCTTTGCGAATATTATTGATTCAATTTGGTGACATTCCCTGTATGTTGCAGCTGAGCATAATGAATTACTTTGCCATGCTGCTACACTAGAGAAGACGTTGGCCGCGGTGACAAAGAATCGTGACGAGGCGGTCACGGCTTTGGAGGAGTCACGGAAGCGGGAGGAGGATCTTCGTGTCTCTACTGCTGAGAGGGAGAAGTTGTTCGAGGAGCAACTTGTCTCGATTGCCAAGTCCCTCTCAGGTCTTCTTTTTCATCTGGATATACCTTGCTCTTATGTGTTTTGACGTGTAGTTGTTATACTAACACTTTTGTGTATGCAGATGCCAGCGGCTTGAGCTTTGATGCCCAATCTCTGCGCCGCGTGGATGCCTTGGCTGGTGCCATTGCTGCAGTCGAAGACCGCAGCGTATCCCTCCAGGAGACGTTGGGGAAGGCCAAGGATGTGCTCAGTCACATCCGTGAGGACTTAACTCCCAAGGCCAGACTGATCGACAATCTCGGCGATTTGGTGGAGTCCCTGGCTGGAGGAATCCCTGCTGACTTCAAGAACTCGCAGCGCTCCGTCGGTGCCACCATGGCACTTGCAATGGTGCAGGCCCATGGTATGGAGATGGATCATGCCGCTATCTCTGAGGCGATGCCTGTCGATGCTGGAGGCCAGCAGGTAGTGTTTCCTCCCTTTGTTGGTAAATGCAAAAATTATGGTCCCCAGCTTATCGAGACACTCGCCAAGTACTCTAAGGAGCAGCGTCAAGCGAAGGCTGCGGCGTCTGGGGGTACTACCGGCAAGTCCATGGCATCAGAAACTTCCACGGATGCGATGAAGCCCCCGAGGCCGAAGTGAAAGTCGAAGAAGCATACTGCTCCTTAGCCTTTATATGTAATAGTCCTAGTGTTTAACTTTTGTGTCTGTGAAACAATGCTTTTATGGGGGTACCCTAGTCAGGACTTTGATATGTTTGAATGCATCCAAGCCTTTCGTCAGTGTATCTTCGGCCTCTTATTTTTATTTTTGCTTGGTTCGTGATAGGGTACCTCGAGTGGTCCTTCGAGTGATCCTCGTGATCCGTCACCTATTGATGAGACCTTGGCGCAGCCGCGTTCAAGGGTGGATGAGTTGTCCCTGCTTTTGCGACTGCGCGATCGCATTAAGCAATTGGAACGTGAGTTACCCATCCTCCACGGTAACGCAGATGTATGGAAGTCGAGGGCGGAGAAGGCTACCGCCCGAGAGTAGTATCTATTGGAGGAGGTGACGCAGCTAGGCGATCAGTTCAAGTGTTAGCTTCCTGCCCTCTATTCTTTTAGTCAATCACCGTAGTTCCTTGTCTTTATATTGTTTCCTTTTTTGCTTGGTGTAGTTTTCAGTGCTCATCATCCGCATGATGAGAAAGAAAGAATCACCATTCGAATGAACGACTTGACCCAGGAGCAGCTTCAGGCGAGTGGGTATTTTTGGGTGGACCATGATCGTGCGATCGCACTTGCGACCTTGTAGGATCATGCTTCCCGAGTACTCCACTTTCTGAAGAAGGCGCAGTCATGTCTGAGGAATATCTACCAGACGATGTTTCCACTAGACGCCCTCCCTTCGAGCCTGTTGGCTCTCCTGGCTAAGTTCCAGGATTTGAGTGCAGTTCGCGAGTGCGTGCGGCAGCAGTTAGTGGTTGGTGCCAAGGCTGCTTTATCGCCGGTGCGACTGCATATACCTGATGTTGATGTTGCAGTTGTTGCTACTGGACCGCCGAATCTGCCAGAAGGTTCGACCTAGAACATGGTTCCACATTACCAGGCGGTGGATCGTCCAACAGAAGAAATTGTCGACTTCTTTGAGGAACAAACAAACGTTCTTCTGCTGTAGCAGTAGTTTAACTTGTATCCTACACATAAGTGTACTAGTGTTGTAAAGTTCGTATGGATATACTAGATGTAATTAATTTCTATTGATATGTAAAGATCTTCTTAGCTTATATGTTTTGCGAGTGTATTTGTACTCTGCAGTTCCTTTTTGTTAGCCTGACTTATTTTATCTCAGCTCCTTGCCAACCTGTCAGGTGCGTTGCAACTGGGTTGATGTTTTATCAAGGGTTCGATTGATGTTGTGTCAGCTACTCAGGATACTGTGACTTGTTCGTAGAACGAGGATGTAAAGGGTGGCGTAGCCCCCGAGTAATAAGGTTGCCAGAAAATGAGGAAAAACACAGAGTTTCGGGGCACTTAGCTTTATTTATTCGCAGAACAGTACGAGGTACAATGTGTGGCTAAGTAGCCTGGCTGAATAGCCTTATTTGTAAAAAAATGACTAGGGGTAGAAGCGATGCAACTGTGCAACGTTCCAGGGGTTGGAGTATGCGTCTCCTGTCCCGAAATCTTTAAGGCGATAGGCGCCACCTGGGATTACTTCTGTAATCACGTATGGTCCCTCCCAAGGGGACTCGAGCTTGAGGTGTCCTTGCTGCTTCAGCCACAGGACCAGGTCTCCTTCAACGAAGGATCTGGGGCGTAGCCTTCTGCTGTGGTAGTTGCGCAGGTTCTGCTGGTAGATCGTTGATCTTTCTGTTGCGATGTCCCGCGCCTCGTCAAGGATATCGACGGAGTCTTCGAGTGCAAGTGTTGACTCCTGCTCGCTGTACGCGACCACCTGTGGGGATTTAAAGCGTACTTCTGTGGGTAGCACTGCTTCAGCACCGTGCACCATGAAGAACGGGGTATATCCCGTGGCGCTATTTGGGGTTGTGTGTAGGATCCAAAGTGCAGACTGCAGCTCGTCTGGCCAACATCCGGCGGCTTGCTCGAGTGGCCGGAGGAGTCATTTCTTGATTCCACCACAGACAAGGCCGTTGGCATTTTCGACTTGACCATTGGTCTGTGGATGAGCTACGGAGGCATAGCTTATGTTGATTCCTAGGTTCTCGCAGTTACCCTGGAACTCCTTAGAGGTGAAGTTCATTCGATTGTCCATGATGATGCGGTGTGGCACTACAAAGCGATAGACAATGGACTCGAAGAACTTGACGGCACTAGCTCCTAATTGGTTTGTCACCGGCATGGCCTCTATCCATTTGGTGAATTTGTCGACTGCGACCAGGAGGTAGACGTAGCCCCCTCGCGAGGACTTTGGGAGCTTGCCGACCATGTCGAGTCCCCATTGCGCAAAGGGCCAAGACAATGGTATTCACCGGAGTTCCGTGCCAGGTGCGTGCGGTTTGTCCGCGAATCGCTGGCAAGCATTGCAGCGCTGGACGATGTCCTTGGCATCGCGCATGGCCGTGGGCTAGTAGAATCCAGCTCGTAGAGCTTTGGCGACGAGGGCGCGACTGCCAGCATGATGCCCGCAAGTCCCTTCATGGATGTCGAGGAGGATGGCCCTTCCGTTCGTGTTGGAGACACACCGTTGGAGTATTCCTATGATGTTGCGCTTGTATAGTTTGCCGTTGATGATGGCGAATGCCTTGGATTGCCGCGCAATGTGTCGCACGTCAGTCAGATCGTCAGGAAGCCTCTTGCTGAGGAGATATGTGATGTAGGGTTGACTCCAAGATGGCTCGATCATCATTACACCCATTGGTCCCTCGAGTCCTGTGTCGAGCTCTAGGTCGTCGAGTGCCATTGGCTCATTGGGTGGCATAGCACCCGAGTCTGTTGCTACGCTTGTTTTCTTCTCTATGGCCTTTGGCTTGATTGAGTGTTCGCAGATATGCTCGAGAAATACCCCAGGTGGTATGGGGGCGCAGGTGGAGCCAATGTTGGCGAGTGTGTCCGCCTCTTCATTTCTTTCGCGGCCTCTGTGCCGTAGTTCACAGCCGTCGAAGTCCCCTTCGAGTGTGTCGTAGAGATCGTGGTAGGAGATCATGTTGTCGCTCAGCACGTCACACTCGTGCATCGTTTGGTTGACCACCAGTTTGGAGTCTCCATAGATGATGAGCCTCTTGGCGCCGCAGGCTTTCGCCATCCGCATCCCGTGCAGCAGGGCCTCATATTCAGCTTCATTGTTGGAGGCAGTGAACTGCATTCACAAAATGTATTTCAGCTTGTCTCCCTGGGGCGATGTCAGTATGACACCTGCTCCAGCCCCGTCCTTTCGTTTGGACCCATCGAAGTGCATTGTCTAGAGATAAGACATATTTGGTTTCTCGGGGAGCTAGTTCTCCATCCAGTGCACAAGGAAATCAGGAAGTACTTGCGACTTGATCGCGTCGCGCTTTTCATATGTAATATCTCATGGAGACAGCTCGATTCCCCGAAGCGTGACTGGTCCGGTGGCGTCGGGGTTGTTGAGGATATGTCCAAGCGGGGCGTCGTTAACCACCATGATTGGGTGCTCCTGGAAGTAGTGGCGCAGTCGCCTGGCTATCATGAAGACGCCATACGCCATCTTCTAGTAGTGCGGGTACCGCTGCTTTGTTGGCGTGAGCACCTCGCTGAGGTAGTAGACTGGGCGCTGCACCCCGTGGACCTTGTTTTCCTCGACTCTTTCCACCACGAGCACCGTGTTGACCACCTGGTTGGTGGTGGAGATGTCGAGTAACAGTGGTTCTTTTTCGCATGGAGTCACCAGTACTGGCGAGGTGGATAGTAGATGCTTGAGATATTCGAATGCTTCTTGCGCCTCGTCGGTCCACTCGAACTTGTCAGTTTTGCAGAGAAGTTGGTAGAAAGGTAGTGCCTTTTCGCCCATTCGACTGATGAATCGACTGAGCACCGCGATTCGCCCAGCCAGCTGCTGGACACCTCTTACGTTCTTCAGCTTCTCCATGGCCAGTATGGCTTTTATTTTCTTCGGGTTCGCCTCAATCCCCCTCGCGGAGATGAGATACCCGAGTAGTTTCCTAGATGGTACGCCGAAGGCACATTTGTCCGGATTGAGCTTGATCCGGTAGCGGTCGTGGTTCGCGAAGGTCTCGCATAAATCGTCGATTAGCGAGGCTTCCTCTTTGGTTTTGATGACGATGTTGTCAACATAGACTTGGATGTTGCGACCAAGTTGATTCTTGAGGCAAGCCTGCATGCACCGCTGATAGGTGGATCCTGCATTTTTTAGCCCAAAGGGAATTGTATTGTAGCAGAACACACCAAAAGGTGTTGTAAACGTCGTTTTCTCTTGATCTTCTTCCTTCATTCGAATCTGATTATAGCCTGAGTAGGCGTCGGGGAAGTAGAGACGCTCACATCCCGTGGTGGAGTCGATGATTTGGTTGATTCGTGGCAACAGAAGTGATCCTTTGGGAAGTGCTTATACAAGGAGGTGAAGTCCACGCACATCCGCAGGATATCCATGTCTTTTTTAGGTACCATCACCGTTTTGGCGAGCCAAGTGCTTTCCTTGATCTCGCGTATGAATTTGGTGTCGAGGAGTGTGTTGATCTCCATTCCGACTGCCTTTGCTCTTGGTTCAGACAGTCGCCGAATTGTCTGCTTGACTGGCCTTGCTTCTGGATTGACATTGAGTGCGTGCTCGGCGAATTCCCTGGGAACCCCTGGCATGTCCGCTGGACACCAGGCGAAGATTTCCCGTGCTCAAGGAGGAATTTGACGAGCGCGAGTTCCTATGCGGAACTCAAGTTGTTGGCGATGAGGGCCGTCTTGGTCGGGTCCGTTGGGTGGACCTAGACTTTCTTCGTGTGCACCGACGAGTCGAAAGATAGGTCGGGTGAACTTGGCATGCTCAGGGTAGGCAGACTATTGTCTGCCGACTCCTTCAATCTTGCGAGTTCCTCCTGCATGCCGAAAGACTGAGAAATTCTGTTGAATTCCCTGTCGCAGCTGTCGGACCTTTCAAAGTTGCTGTTGATTGTGATTACGCCATTTGGGCCCGGCATCTTCATCTGCAGGTAGGCGTAGTGTGGCACTTCCATGAACCTTGCGAACACGACACGTCCGAGGAAGCAGTGATATTGTGAAGTCCAGTCGACGACCTCGAAGTCGATGCGCTCTCGCTGAAAGTTTTGCGGCGTGACGAAGATAACGTCGAGGTTGATTTCGCCTAGGGGATATACACCTTTCCCTAGGACGATGCCGTGGAACGTCGTGTTTGAAACTTCCAGACAGGTCAGAATGATCCTCATCGCACGCAAGGTACTCGCGAACATTAGGTTAATGCCGCTGCCGCCATCCATGAAGACACAGCTCATGTTGAAGCCCCCAATCAGCACCTCAAGTATGAGGGGACAGTGGCCTGGACGAGGAACTTGGCGCGGGTGGTCACGCCTATCGAAGGTGATGCAGGAGTCGCTTCCACTGAGATACTCAGTGGTGGAAGGTGGAGAGTTTATTGCGAGGTTGACTTTGCGAGTGATGGCCTTCTGCACTCGATTTGAGGGACGCCCTTTTTGGATCATCCCCATGTTGCCCACCGGTCGCGGGTATGGTTCGCCTCCGTGATTCTGGACCGGTGCGGCCGTGGGTGGTGGTAGTCCGAGCGGTGGTGGAGGAGCTCCATGTGCCACGGCGCCTGGGGCGACTCCATAGTCCGTGTGGACTGCGTCGTGATTCATCCAGGCCAGACCCTCGTGGAGCTTGAGAAACTCGCGGTAGTCCTTGAGAAGGTGGCTGTATTTTTTCTTGCCATCATGCTTGTCGATGTAGAAGTGCATGTTGCATGGCCCAGACAGTTTGTCCTCGATGGTTGTTGCGGGTGCCTCTCACGAGTGCGGCGCTGCCATACCTGCATGGTTTTCCCGGAGTTGCGGTATTCACCGTTGTGATAGCCGATGTTGCGGTTTTTGTCGCGTTTGTTGGCGTAGACGACTGTGACCATGTTGACGTCGTCGCGGTCATCGTAGACGCGCATTTGACCTTGCCTCGACGGTCGTGTCTCCACCCGAGGTCGTCGTCGTCGTCGGAGTAGGTGCGGTTTTTCACCGAATCCTCTCCATCGGCCCACCGATTTGCAATTTCCATCAGGTGGTCGATTGTTTTGGGCTCCGAGCGGCCCAACTCCTCCCTGAGCTCTATGCGGCGAACGCCGCTGTTGAACGCATCGATTGCGTGGTCTTCCGAGATGTTTTCCGTGGAATTTTTGATGATGGACCACCTCTGGATGTACGAGCGTAGGGATTCACCCGACCTTTGCTAGCAGCTCCTCAACTCTTCGATTGATGCAGTCCCTTTATAAGTGCCCTTGAAGTTGCATACAAAGCTGTAGACCAGCTCTTCCCAGCTGCGAATGGATCCGTGCGGGAGGTTTTTGAGCCATGCGCGACGGCGCCCTGCAACTGTAGCTGCAGGCATTGTATGGCCGTGCTTTGACTCCCGCCATGTAGCCCGACGGAGGAGATGTGGTCCTCCAACCGGATCTTTGGGTCTTGTAAACCGTCAAACTTTGGGTTCTCTGACGGGAGTTTGAACCCTTTAGGCATTCGCTTCTGCCTGATGGCCCTGCTGAAGCATCTGGCGCCACAGAGCTCAGTCTCGTCCTCTTCTGAATCAGTCGAACGAGCGCGTCTTGCCCTTGATTTGTCAATTTTGCACTGCGTGAGGTTATCGCGCACGTCGTAGTCGTGATCGTGTCGCCGTGAGCGGCGATGCCGAGATAGATCGTGACTGTTGTCGCTGGATGAGGGCGAGGAATAGCATTTTGCCAGAGCCTTGCTTTTCTTCAGCTCCGGCATTGGCTCTTTGTCGACAACGGCCTCGATTAACCCCAAGCCCACGATCATAGATCGGTGCATGGCGGCTCGCGGATCTCTAGCTGGCGGCTGGTTGTTGAGGAGGTACATGGTGGCCGCTATCACCGCATCTTGCGGTGTCTTTGGGACCACGTTGCCCCGCGTGTCGACTATCATAGAGCTGAAGTCGAGGACTTTGGCAGCTTCTATGCGTTCTTGCTCGGTGAGATGGGCAATCCGAGATCGCCTCTTGTTGGCCATGTACTCGTTGCCTTTGGAGGAGGATCCTCCATGGGAGGAGAGCCCGGCCCGTCGAAGACTCGACTCATCCGCCGCCTTTTTACGCGCCTCGAGTTGCGCGATTGCATGTAGCTGGCGTCTGTACTCCTCTTTTAGTAGCCAATGGTAGCCCATCAACATGTCCTGCAGCGTGCCGGGGGCAGAGGATTGCCTCGCAGAGCTTCTCGGCAACGGGCCCACTCGTTGTCGTTGAGTTTAATCACGACATGATCTCCTGTGTATTCGTTCACCATGGTTGGCAGCTCGACTGCCGCTCCATTGTTGACGGGTGCATCGTTGCCACCATTGGTGGGGCCGCCATTGGGTGTGCTGCCGTTGGGTGGTTCAGCGCCGTTGGGTGGTCCGGTGCCGGATCCGTGGCCAGTTTTTTTGTGATTGGCGGTGGTGTCGCCTGCGTTGATGACCGCGCACATATAGTGGTTAGGGAAGCTGTTGCTCCCACAACTTTCAGATCCGGAGCCGTCGGCTCCATCTTCGATGGCTAGATCACCCAGATTGGATCCGTGACTACTGTCGCTGTCCGTGCTTCCAGCTGTTGCTGAGGCGTTGAGCTGCTGAGGGTGCCGATTGGTGGCGGTAACCACGATGCTGGAGCAATCACGGGTGCCGTTGGCTGGTCAAGCATGTGAAGCGTGCCCATCTGACGAACCTGGAAGAGGAAGCTCCCAATCGCCAAACTGATTCCATCGCCTATGGACTCGAAAGTCGGGCGAGTGTCCGGCATGTGGACGGTGAAGTCGAATGCGCCGAAGAGCTGGTGAATCTCCACTGTTGCAGAGTTGTAGATCGTGGTTGATGGGGCCGAAGAAGCCGCGACATCAGCACTCCCAATTCCCACAGACGACGCCAATTGATGAGGGTTTAACTCGTCAATGCCCATTGTTATGGACTTGGGTTTTGGAGAAGGAGGAAGCGCTAGAGGCATCAGTCGGCTAGCAAACAAGCACATAGGGATGCAAGGTTTACCCAGGTTCAGGCCTCGTAGAGGTCCCTACTCCTGCTTGTCTGCTCTTGGAATGAATGAAGGAATCGAAGATGACAAGGGCGCGCAGATGCAATCTAGCGAGAGTTGTGGAAAGTAGGGTTGAGTGTGTCCTCCTCGTTGGCCCCTCCTAGCCTTAGGTCTCGGGTAGCAGGTTGAGTCGGTTATAGATTAGGGTTTTCCCTTTAAACTTTCTATCTTTAGCTTCTTCTTGTATCGCAAGCAATCGAGAGTCCGTGGGCCACTCGACTTCTCCATTTGGGCCTTGGCAACGCCGTGGGCTTCCGCCATATCTGGACCGTATATACCGAACTTGAGTACCTATAGGGTATACTCATGTCAATGTGCGATAGGGAAATGGAGGGAGAGACATCCAGCCTGTCAGGCTCTCCTCGCTGCACAAGGTTAGGTGCGCCCATCGGTAGAGAGAGACCTCCAGCCTGTCGAATCATGGAGAATATCATTTTGCGGCCCGAAAGTTGGGGTGGCCAGGCAACGCGGTACCCAAGTTCCCTGAAATCATTCGCGATGACTACAGTTGGTGTGCCAAATACTTAGAGGGTCTTTTTCGGCACAAATTCAACTTTACGTTTCAATACAAAAAATCAGGCTAACGGCCGTCAAGTTGGCCCCCCCTATCAGTTCTCGCCGTTATGTCGCTCCTGTCCCTCCCGTCGCTTAGGTTTCAATTAGGCTTGCAGCGTTGGTGCCTGCATCCATTACGCGTCTTCTTCTTCCCCGGAGCGGCAATCTATGGGGCGTCGCAGCCATGGCGTGGAGCTAGGACATGGACGAACCTGCTCGGCCCAGCTCTCCTCCCTTTAGGCTTGCAGCGTTGGCGCCTGCATCCATTACGCGTCTTCTTCCCCGGAGCGGCAATCTGTGGTCGCGGCCATGGCGCAGAGCTGGGACGTGACAAAGCTGCTCGACCCCGCTCTCCTCCCCATCCCGAGTCAGAGCTCGCCCTCACCATGGACGCACCCATGGCACGGTCGGGGACGAGAATTGGTGCCCGGTGAGATCTATCACCCTGTCGACCATGCTCGGTTCTGTTTTCCTCCTCTAGAATCCGAGCTCGCTGTCGCCGTGGTTGCACCTGCACCAATTCCGCCACCTCTGCCGAGGTCTCTGTGGTAGCTCAAGTTCTGGGGCTCTCCAAGTTCTGCCATGTTGGGCCTGTAAGTGTTGTTGTATGTTAAACTAGCAAATCTCTTTTTTTCAAATCTCTTGGGCTGTACCAACTTCATTGTGTTTAATTATGAAAGACAAAATATAAATGACTTATCTCAATTTCTCGCATAGAAAAATGCACAGCTAATTTCATATTCTCGCAGGAACTGGCCCCACTTGTTGAACCGGCGGCACTGCCATGATCTCCACGTAACCACAGTGAGTTCTCGAACTGAAAGTTGCAGTTACCACGTTTCTTCTGCAGTCATTCCTCTTCCTCAGTCATTCCTCTGCAGTTTTTCCTGGGCGCTTCTTCTTCCTCTATTCTGGAACCGTCGGTTCATCTTTTTCTTCCTCTCGCAGGCAGTTCCTTGCAGGCATTTCCTTTGACCCATTTCCTTGCAGGCATGGACGATGGGAAACGCACAACAGAGACCCACTTGGTCCCTGCCCATGGCACCACGACTTTGACAGTGGTGTACACAAATGATGAAGCGACTGTGGAGACAATTCTCACCAGGTTTGAGTAATTGCTTGAGAAAGAGAAGCACAAGTTTGTGGGGCTAGACTTGCATTACACCCGTGCAAATAAGCGAAAAAAAATCGTCCACAAGAGATCGTTGTCGTGCAAATCACCATACATGAGGAGGTCCTTGTTTACCACTTCTGCAGGTATGTGAAATTTAAATTTGAGATCACCACTTCTGCATCCCTTGTTCCCTTACATCCCTAGAACCATCTAAGTGCAGGAGTAAACCAACTGAGATGCGTTGTCTGGCTCTGGTCGAGTTCTTGTGTAGGAAAGGGATAACTTTCACTAGCGTGGATATCACAAATGACACAATTATGGTTTGTCGTGCATTGATAAAAATCCCAGAGGGGCACCACATCGACATCCAAAATCTGTACAAGATCAAATCATACCCAGCAAAGGATGACATGGGTGATCTGGCAGCAGAAATCATCGATAAATCCTATGAAAAACTAAAGAAATTGAAGCGACTTGATCACGACTACTGGGAGTGGAAGCCGATGAGCCAGGTGCGCCTCGAGTATGCAGCCAGAGACGCCTACATGGCGTACGAGTTGTACAGTAAGCTCATTACCATGAAAGATGGGATGGTTAAGGCGGTGTTTTTCACGAGAGAGCTATGCCCTAGTTGCAAGCTAGCCCAGGAGAAGAAGCACGAGGAGGACAGAAAGCAGTTTCAGGACGAGCAGGGATCTTGGGACGGTGGCGACATCAAGCGGTTGAAGGGGAAGCAAGTCAAGGACGACAACAAGTGGTGGTGATACATTATGTGTTTGAGCTAGATTTTAGTTTCTAGTTTATTATGTGTGTGATACATTTAGTTACTTCAATACAAAATTTCGACCAATTTAACTTGTTGATGTATTTCTTGACAATTATAATATAATCGAGCACTAGAAATATTTTGTAGTGTGCATGAGCATGATCAGTAAATATAATTGAACACTAGAAACTTTAAGGCACTCCATATAAAGTAGTAGATTGATATAGAAGGTTCACCAGAGACACCACGGATATATTGTCTTACATGCCACACACAGGTAATAATTAACTAGAACAAAATAAAAGCAGGGGCTGCAGCAGGAGGCCTGGACACGGAGACACCTAACTGGGAAGGGGTTTATCAGGAGGAGGCAGCGACAACCGAGTCGATGGGATACAGACCAGTCCTGACATACTCCCCGAGGAATTTGCCGTAGGCTGCGTGCCGTGTCAAGGTAATTGGCCTATGGCTTCTTCCCCCGCCTCTACCAACGCCCTCCGCATGCTGGATCATGCTGTTGAGGTCCACGTTGATTGCTCTGCCACAGAATGGGCAAAACAGTCCCCCCCTACGGTGGAAACGGATTAGCCCACACCATAACTGTCTCAGCACGTAGCGGCTCTTGTTGTCCCTGGATTCCTTGCTATCGTCCACGTCATCATGATCCTCCTGTTGATTTTTCAGAACATAACTTAGAACTCATACATATGATTGAATTGTATTACAACTCAAGAATTGACAACATGTATATGTAAGATAATATATCCGTGGATATCAAACATAAAGCATCTCAGCAATAGTTTGATCGGTTCATATATCATTTCATCTCAACACAATGACAAATAATTGCATCAGAGTGAATGTAGGATAAATCTAGGGGCCTCATAAGTTTCTTCAGGGATGGAGTAGGTGAACCAAATAACAATTGCACAACCTGTAATGTTGAACATTGCCCCAGGTTCACTAACTCATCCCTAAAAAAATCTGACACCAATGTGTCTGCCTCTCTTTTGGGACAAATTTGAATCATTGGCCACAATAAGAAATTGAAATGTAATCGTACAAAACATTATTCAGGGATATACATAGTCAGGTACAAAAACAAGCCTAAATATTGTAATTATAAATAAAAAAGCAAACAATTAATCTTCAGGTGCATGTTAAAAATACTTATGATCAAAACCATTTATATACATATGCATTATACCAATCATTAAAAGATCAGAAACAATTCAAGGATCATATATGTAGTTCCATATGAGAATAAATCTAGGGCCTCATAATTTGTTTCAGAGATGGAGTTGGCGAACCAAAGTACCAACAACATAACCTATATTGTTTGTGTGCATTGCTGCCTCAGGTTCACCCACCCATCCCTAAAACACGACACCGTCATATGTGTCTCCCCTTGAACTCTTTTGGGGCAAATTTCAATCATCAGCCTCGATGACAAACTAAAATGTAATTCTTATACACTGAATGCATGGAATAGGTAATTCGAATATCATAGTTCTATGAATGTAGAATAAAGATTAAGGCCTCATAAGTTTCTATAGGGATGACGTAAGTGAACCAAGTAACAATTGCACAACCTATATTGTTCTTGTACATCGCCCCAGGTTCACTAACTCGTCCCTGAAAAAATCTGACACCAATGTGCCTGCCTCTCTTTTGGGGAAAATTTGAATCATTGGCCATAATAAGAAATTGAAATGTAATCATACAAAACATTATTTAGGGATATACATAGTCAGGTACAAAAACAAGCCTAACTATTGTAATTACAAATAAAAAACCAAACAATTAATCTTCAGGTACATGTTAAAAATACTTATGATCAAAACCATTCATATACATATGCATCATACCAATCATTAAAAGATCATAAACAATTCAAGGATCATATATGTAGTTCCATATGAGAATAAATCAAGGGCCTCATAATTTGTTTCAGAGATGGAGTAGGAGAACCAAAGTACCAATAGCACAACCTATATCGTTTGTGTGCATTGCTGCCTCAGGTTCACCAACCCACCCCAAAAGCACGACACCATAATACGTGTCTCCCCTTGAACTCTTTTGGGGAAAATTTCAATCATCGGCCTCGGTGACAAACTAAAATGTAATTCTTATACACTATGAATGCATGGAATAGATAAATTGAATATCATAGTTCTAGGAATGTAGAATAAAGATTGTGGCCTCATAAGTTTATTCAGGGATGGCGTGAGCGAACCAAGTAACAATTGCACAACTTATATTCTTCTTGTACATGGTCCCAGGTTCGCTCACTCATCCCTGAAAAAATCTAACACCAATGTGTCTGCCTCTCTTTGGGGCAAATTTGAATCATTGACCATAATAAGAAATTGAAATGTAATCATACAAAACGTTATTTAGGGATATACATAGTCAGGTACAAAAACAAGCCTAAATATGGTAATTATAAATAAAAAACCAAACAATTAATCTTCAGGTACATGTTAAAAATACTTATGATCAAAACCATTCATATACATATGCATCATACCAATCATTAAAATATCAGAAACAATTCAAGTATCATATATGTAGTTCCATATGAGAATAAATCAAGGGCCTCATAATTTGTTTCAAAGATGGAGTTGGGGAACCAAAGTACCAACAACACAACCTATATTGTTTGTGTGCATTGCTGCCACAAGTTCACCAACCCATCCCTAAAACATGACACCATCATACGTGTCTCCCCTTGAACTCTTTTGGGGCAAATTTCAATCATCGGCCTCGGTGACAAACTAAAATGTAATTCTTATACACTATGAATGCATGGAATAGATAATTCAAATATCATAGGTCTATGAATGTAGAATAAAGATTGCAGCCTCATAACTTTCTATAGATATGGCGTAAGCGAACCAAGTAGCAATTGCACAACTTATATTGATCTTGTACATGGCCCCAGGTTCACTCACTCATCCCTGAAAAACTTTGACACCAATGTGTCTGCCTCTCTTTGGGGCAAATTTGAATCATTGGCTACAATAAGAAATTGAAATGTAATCGTACAAAACATTATTTAGGGATATACAAATGCATCATACAACGCATTCATAGATCAGAAACAATACAAAGATTATATATTTAGGTTCCATCTGAGAGAGAAAATTAGGGCCTCATTTTTTCAGTGATGGAGTCGGAGAACCAAAATACCAACAACACAACCTATATTGTTTATGTGCATTGCTGCCTCAGGGCCACTAACCATCCCTAAAAAAACGACACCATCAGATGCCCTTGCACTATTTTGGGGCAAAATTGAATCATTGGGCTCAGTAAGGAATAGAAATGTAATGTTATAGGTCTGCTGTGTATCGAAATCAATACTCAACTAGCAAACTCAACTAGATGGCAGATGAGCAGATTGGGGTTTTGTGACTAGACAGATTGGGGTTTTGTGACTAGATGGAAGATGCATCAATCAACAGATCGAATCATATATATACTACCCTACTTCAAGAGCAAAAGAATCTATACACGATTGAGCAAATCCTATGTATGAATAGTGAAAACTGCGGCTACGACTAGAGAAGCTAGCAATGTAGTACCTCAGACTCCTCATCAGGGGCCTCCTCCTCGAACTCATCATTCTCCACGATTGTGTCGAAGATTTCTTGAACGGCGATGGGGTCGTCGATGTAGATCATCGGATTGCCTCCGCCTACCGCCTGCCCCCCATCCAGATCTCTCGTTGGCACCACGACATTGTCGGCCATGACGTTGTCGGCCACCTGCTGCTCGGCAGTGATGGCTACTACCTGTTGCTCGGCGGCGATGGCTACCACCTGCTGATCGGCGCCAATGGCTACCACCTGCTGCTCGGCGGCGACGGCTACTGGTTGGACGGATGAGTTCGCACCCTCGACGGCGTGGCGACGAGCGGCGTTCGTGCCCGGAGAAGACGCCTCCGCCTTCTTGGAGACGACCGAGCCATCTGCTGCTGCGCCTTCAACTGGCTTCACCTCTAGATCGTCTCCACGTGTACGCTTCATGGCGCACCAAGGGAAGGAGGTAGTGCAAACGAGGGAGCTTCGGCGCGCGCGGTAGGTGTAGATTAGGGTCTTGGGACTAGACAGACTGGGGAGGGGGGATGACACGAGCTCATGGAAGAAGAAGGTTGAGGGGGGTTATAAACACCGGACCTTTCGTAGTCCTCGAGTGGACACGTGTGGTGGGCGGGGTTCTACCACGATCTCCACCCTTTTTGTGGTTCCCTTTTTTTTGAAACAGCCACAATCTCCACTTTAGAGCTGCATTGAAAACACGCTCATGGCAGACCTCGATTCCACTGCATGAAAGTGGTGCGGAACTAATTTCTAGCAACGTTAGATCTACTTGAGGGGGGCCCTTGACTCATGGCAGTTACTAGCGGTAGGGCCCAGTTGGAAGTGAGATTGAGAGCGCTGTGTAAAAATGGGATATGTCTTATTAAAATCAAGTGGCAATAAATTGCAGCGTCCCGTCGACAACCGTGCACTCGATGACCCCGTTGCCCTGTGCATGAGTTGTAGTAGCAGTAGTAGGCTTTTCAAACTTGATTAAACTTGACATGACCGCTCGACAACTTTTTCCATGGACGGCATCGTGTTCCTTCATGTAGAAGTCTCGTGGAGGGAGACGTCCGTGTTGTCTCACGCTGTACTGTGAAAGGCATGACATGTGCAACGATCATCGTTGGATCGCACAGAATCAACGGTTGGTGCGCACGATCCGCGTGACCAATTAGGGAGTAGCAGACAGGGTGAGCACAGGTTTGGGTTTCTACGAAAGATAGAGAGAGGGGGGGCAAAACTAAGTAGTAGCACATAAAACCAAGGGCAAAACGGAGTAGTATAAAAATGGAAAGTGTCTTGTACAATGAAATACGTCGTGGAATACATCAAATTACATGTCATTGTATGTCTATTCTTCTAAACAAACCACATAAGGATCCACTAGTGTCATTGCATGTCTGTTCTTTTAATGAACCACACCGAGTGTCATTGCATGTGTGTTCTTTTCATGAACCACAACTAGAGTCATTGCATTTCTGTTCTTTTCATGAACCACACCAGTGTCAGTGCATGTCTGTTCTTTTCATGAACCACACCCAGTGTCACTGCATGTTAGTTCTTTTCATGAACCACATAAGGATCCACCAGTGTCATTGGATGTGTGTTCTTCTCATGAACCACACGTGGATCCACCGGTGTCATTGCATGTTTGTTCCACTAAACAAACCACGTAAGGATCCACCAGTGTCGCTGCATGTCTGTTCTTTTCATAAACCACACCTAGTGTCATTGCATGTGTGTTCTTCTAAACAAACCACATAAGGATCCACAAGTGTCATTGCATGTCTGTTCTTTTCAAGAGCCACACATAAGGATCCACCAGTGTCATTGCATGTCTGTTCTTTTCAGGAACCACACCCAGTGTCATTGCATGTGTGTTCTTTTCATGAACCACAACTAGAGTCACTGCATGTTTGTTCTTTTCATGAACCACACACACAGTGTCAGTGCATGTTTGTTCCTTTGATGAACCACACCCGGTGTCACTTCATGTCTGTTCTTTTCACGAACCACACAAGGATCCACTAGTGTCATTGCATGCATGTTATTTTGATGAACCACACCCAGTGTCATTGCATGTGTGTTCTTTTCATGAACCACAGCTAGAGTCATTGCATGTCTGTTGTTTTCATGAACCACAGCTAGAGTCATTGCATGTCTGTTCTTTTCATGAACCACACCTAGTGTCAGTGCATGTATGTTCTTTTCATGAACCACACCTAGTGTCACTGCACGTCAGTTCTTTTCATGAACCACATAAGGATCCACCAGTGTCATTGGATGTGTGTTCTTCTCATGAACCACACGTGGATCCACCGGTGTCATTGTATGTATGTTCCTCTAAAAAAACAACGTAAGGATCCACTAGTGTCATTGCATGTTTGTTCTTTTCATGAACCACACCCAGTGTCATTGCATGTGTGTTCTTCTAAACAAACCACATAAGGATCCACCAGTGTCATTGCATGTCTGTTCTTTTCATGAAGCGCACATAAGGATCCACCAGTGTCATTGCATGTCTGTTCTTTTCATGAACCACACCAGTGTCATTGCATGTGTGTTCTTTTCATGAACCAGAGCTAGAGTCATTGCATGTCTGTTCTTTTCATGAACAACACATAAGGATCCACCAGTGTCATTTCATATCTTTTCTTTTCATGAACCACACCTAGTGTCATTGCATGCGTGTTCTTTTCATTAACCACAGCTAAAGTCATTGCGTGTCTGTTCTTTTCATGAACCACACACAGTGTCATTGCATGTGTTTTCCTCTAGACAGACCACATAAGGATCCACCTGTGTCATTGCATGTCTGTTCTTTTCATGAACCACACATAAGGATCCACCAGTGTCATTGCATGTCTGTTCCTTTCATGAACCACACCCAGTGTCATTGCATGTGTGTTCTTTTCATGAACCACAACTAGAGTCAGTGCATGTCTGTTCTTTTCATGAACCATAGCTAGAGTCAGTGCATGTTTATTCTTTTCATGAACCACACCCAGTGTCAGTGCATGTCTGTTCTTTTCATGAACCACGCCAAGTGTCACTGCATGTCAGTTCTTTTCATGGACCACATAAGGATCCACCAGTGTCATTGGATGTGTGTTCTTCTCATGAACCACACGTGGATCCACCGGTGTCATTGCATGTCTATTCCTCTAAACAAACCACGTAAGGATCCACGAGTGTCATTGCATGTATGTTCTTTTCATGAACCACACCCAGTGTCATTGCATGTGTGTTCTTCTAAACAAACCACATAAGGATCCACTAGTGTCATTGCATGTCTGATCTTTTCATGAACCACACATAATGATCCACCAGTGTCATTGCATGTCTGTTCCTATCATGAACCACACCTAGTGTGATTGCATGTGTGTTCTTTTCATGAACCACAGCTAGAGTCATTGCATGTCTGTTCTTTTCATGAACCACACCCAGTGTCATTGCATGTCTGTTCTTTTCATGAACCACATCCGTTGTCACTTCATGTCTGTTCTTTTCATGAACCACATAAGGATCCACCAGTGTCATTGCATGTCTGTTCTTTTCATGAACCACACCTAGTGTCATTGCATGTGTTTTTTTTATGACCCACAGCTAGAGGCATTGCATGTCTGTTCTTTTCATGAACCACATGGAGTGTCATTGCATGTTTTTTCTTTTCATGAACCACACCCAGTGTCACTGCATGTCAGTTCTTTTCATGAACCACATAAGGATCCACCAGTGTCATTGGATGTGTGTTCTTCTCAAGAACCACACGTGGATCCATCGATGTCATTGCATGTCTGTTCCTCTAAAAAAACCACATAAGGATCAACTAGTGTCATTGCATGTCTGTTCTGTTCATGAACCACACCTAGTGTCATTGCATGTGTGTTCTTCTAAACAAACCACATAAGGATCCACCAGTGTCATTGCATGTTTGTTCTTTTCATGAACCACACATAAGGATCCACCAGTGTCATTGCATGTGTGTTCTTTTCATGAACCACACCCAGTGTCATTGCATGTGTGTTCTTTTCATGAACCACAGCTAGAGTCAGTGCATGTCTGTTATTTTCGTGAACCACACCCAGTGTCATTGCATGTGTGGTCTTCTAAACAAACCACATAAGGATCCACCAGTGTCATTGCATGTCTGTTCTTTTCATGAACGACACATAAGGATCCACGAGTGTCATTGCATGTATGTTCTTTTCATGAACCACTCCCAGTGTCATTGGATGTGTGTTCTTTTCATTAACCACAACTAGAATCATTGCATGTCTATTCTTTTCATGAACCACACCTAGTGTCATTACATGTGTGTTCTTTTCATGAACCACACCTAGTGTCACTCCATGTCTGTTCTTTTTATGAACCACATAAGGATCTACCAGTATCATTGGATGGGTGTTCTTCGCACAAACCACATAAGGATCCACCAGCGTCATTGCCTGTCTATTCTTTTCATGAACCACACCCAGTATCATTGCATGTGTGTTCTTTTCATGAACCACAGCTAGAGTCATTGCATGTCTATTCTTTTCATGAACCACACCCATTGTCATTACATGTGTGTTCCTCTAGACATACCAGATAAGGATCCACCAGTGTCATTGCATATCTGTTCTTCTCGTGAACCACACATAAGGATCCACCAGTGTTATTGCATGTCTGTTTTTTCATGAACCACACCCAGTGTCATTGCATGTGTGGTCTTTTCATGAACCACAACTAGAGTCATTGCATGTCTGTTCTTTTCATGAACCACACCCAGTGTCAGTGCATGTCTATTCTTTTCATGAACCACATAAGGATCCACCAGTGTCATTGGATGTGTGTTCTTTTCATGGACCACACCCAGTGTCATTGCATGTGTGTTCTTTTCATGAACCACAGCTAGTGTCATTGCATGTCTGTTCTTTTCATGAACCACACATAAGGATCCACCAGTGTCATTGCATGTCTTTTCTTTTCATGAACCACACACAGTGTCATTCCATGTGTGTTATTTTTATTAACCATAGCTAGAGTCATTGCATGTCAGTTCTTTTCATGAACCACACCCAATGTCATTGCATGTGTGTTCCTCTACACAGACCACATAAGGATCCACCAGTGTCATTGCATGTCTGTTCTTTTCATGAACCACACCCAGTGTCATTGCATGTGTGTTCTTTTCATGAACCACAGCTAGAGTCATTGCATGTCTGTTCTATTCATGACCCACACCCAGTGTCAGTGCATGTCTATTCTTTTCATGAACCACACCCGGTGTCACTCCATGTCTGTTCTTTTTATGAACCACATAAGGATCTACCAGTATCATTGGATGGGTGTTCTTCTCACAAACCACATAAGGATCCACCAGCGTCATTGCCTGTCTATTCTTTTCATGAACCACACCTAGTGTCATTGCATGTGTGTTCTTTTCATGAACCACAGCTAGAGTCATTGCATGTCTATTCTTTTCATGAACCACACCCACTGTCATTACATGTGTGTTCCTCTAGACATACCACATAAGGATCCACCAGTGTCATTGCATGTCTGTTCTTCTCATGAACCACACATAAGGATCCACCAGTGTTATTGCATGTCTGTTTTTTCATGAACCACACCCAGTGTCATTGCATGTGTGTTCTTTTCATGAACCACAACTAGAGTCATTGCATGTCTGTTCTTTTCATGAACCACACCCAGTGTCAGTGCATGTCTATTCTTTTCATGAACCACATAAGGATCCACCAGTGTCATTGGATGTGTGTTCTTTTCATGGACCACACCCAGTGTCATTGCATGTGTGTTCTTTTCATGAACCACAGCTAGTGTCATTGCATGTCTGTTCTTTTCATGAACCACACATAAGGATCCACCAGTGTCATTGCATGTCTTTTATTTTCATGAACCACACACAGTGTCATTCCATGTGTGTTATTTTTATTAACCATAGCTAGAGTCATTGCATGTCAGTTCTTTTCATGAACCACACCCAGTGTCATTACATGTGTGTTCCTCTACACAGACCACATAAGGATCCACCAGTGTCATTGCATGTCTGTTCTTTTCATGAACCACACCCAGTGTCATTGCATGTGTGTTCTTTTCATGAACCACAGCTAGAGTCATTGCATGTCTGTTCTATTCATGACCCACACCCAGTGTCAGTGCATGTCTATTCTTTTCATGAACCACACCCGGTGTCACTCCATGTCTGTTCTTTTTATGAACCACATAAGGATCTACCAGTATCAATGGATGGGTGTTCTTCTCACAAACCACATAAGGATCCACCAGCGTCATTGCCTGTCTATTCTTTTCATGAACCACACCCAGTGTCATTGCATGTGTGTTCTTTTCATGAACCACAGCTAGAGTCATTGCATGTCTATTCTTTTCATGAACCACACCCACTGTCATTACATGTGTGTTCCTCTAGACATACCACATAAGGATCCACCAGTGTCATTGCATGTCTGTTCTTCTCATGAACCACACATAAGGATCCACCAGTGTCATTGCATGTCTATTTTTTCATGAACCACACCCAGTGTCATTGCATGTGTGTTCTTTTCATGAACCACAACTAGAGTCATTGCATGTCTGTTCTTTTCATGAACCACACCCAGTGTCAATGCATGTCTATTATTTTCATGAACCACATAAGGATCCACCAGTGTCATTGGATGTGTGTTCTTTTCATGGACCACACCCAGTGTCATTGCATGTGTGTTCTTTTCATGAACCACGGCTAGTGTCATTGCATGTCTGTTCTTTTCATGAACCACACATAAGGATCCACCAGTGTCATTGCATGTCTTTTCTTTTCATGAACCACACACAGTGTCATTGCATGTGTGTTATTTTTATTAACCATAGCTAGAGTCATTGCATGTCAGTTCTTTTCATGAACCACACCCAGTGTCATTGCATGTGTGTTCCTCTACACAGACCACATAAGGATCCACTAGTGTCATTACATGTCTGTTCTTTTCATGAACCACACATAAGGATCCACGAGTGTCATTGTATGTCTGTTCTATTCATGAACCACACCCAGTGTCATTGCATGTGTGTTCTTTTCATGAACCACAGCTAGAGTCAGTGCATGTCTATTCTTTTCGTGAACCACACCCAGTGTCATTGCATGTGTGTTCTTCTAAACAAACCACATAAGGATCCACCAGTGTCATTGCATGTCTGTTCTTTTCATGAACTACACATAAGGATCCACGAGTGTCATTGCATGTATGTTCTCTTCATGAACCACATAAGGATCCACCAGTGTCATTCGATGTGTGTTCTTCTCATGAACCACACGTGGATCACCGGTGTCATTGCATGTTTCTTCCTCTAAACAAACCACGTAAGGATCCACCAGTGTCACTGCATGTCTGTTCTTTTCATAAACCACACCTAGTGTCATTGCATGTGTGTTATTTTTATTAACCATAGCTAGAGTCATTACATGTCAGTTCTTTTCATGAACCACAGCCAGTGTCATTGCATGTGTGTTCCTCTACACAGACCACATAAGGATCCACTAGTGTCATTACATGTTTGTTCTTTTCATGAACCACACATAAGGATCCACCAGTGTCATTGTATGTCTGTTCTATTCAAGAACCACACCCAGTGTCATTGCATGTGTGTTCTTTTCATGAACCATAGCTAGAGTCAGTGCATGTCTGTTCTTTTCGTGAACCACACCCAGTGTCATTGCATGTGTGTTCTTCTAAACAAACCACATAAGGATCCACCAGTGTCATTGCATGTCTGTTCTTTTCATGAACGACACATAAGGATCCACGAGTGTCATTGCATGTATGTTCTTTTCATGAACCACACCCAGTGTCATTGCATGGGTGTTCTTTTCATTAACCACAACTAGAGTCATTGCATGTCTATTCTTTTCATGAACCACACCCAGTGTCATTGCATGTGTGTTCCTCTAGACAGACCACATAAGGATACACCAGTGTCATTGCATGTCTGTTCTTTTAATGAACGACACATAAGGATCCACCAGTGTCATTGCATGTATGTTCTTTTCATGAACCACTCCCAGTGTCATTGCATGTGTGTTCTTTTCATGAACCACAGCTAGAGTCATTGCATGTCTGTTCTATTCATGACCCACACCCAGTGTCAGTGCATGTCTATTCTTTTCATGAACCACACCCGGTGTCACTCCAAGTCTGTTCTTTTTATGAACCACATAAGGATCTACCAGTATCATTGGATGGGTGTTCTTCTCACAAACCACATAAGGATCCACCAGCGTCATTGCCTGTCTATTCTTTTCATGAACCACACCTAGTGTCATTGCATGTGTGTTCTTTTCATGAACCACAGCTAGAGTCATTGCATGTCTATTCTTTTCATGAACCACACCCACTGTCATTACATGTGTGTTCCTCTAGACATACCACATAAGGATCCACCAGTGTCATTGCATGTCTGTTCTTCTCATGAACCACACATAAGGATCCACCAGTGTTATTGCATGTCTGTTTTTTCATGAACCACACCCAGTGTCATTGCATGTGTGTTCTTTTCATGAACCACAACTAGAGTCATTGCATGTCTGTTCTTTTCATGAACCACACCCAGTGTCAGTGCATGTCTATTCTTTTCATGAACCACATAAGGATCCACCAGTGTCATTGGATGTGTGTTCTTTTCATGGACCACACCCAGTGTCATTGCATGTGTCTTCTTTTCATGAACCACAGCTAGTGTCATTGCATGTCTGTTCTTTTCATGAACCACACATAAGGATCCACCAGTGTCATTGCATGTCTTTTATTTTCATGAACCACACACAGTGTCATTCCATGTGTGTTATTTTTATTAACCATAGCTAGAGTCATTGCATGTCAGTTCTTTTCATGAACCACACCCAGTGTCATTACATGTGTGTTCCTCTACACAGACCACATAAGGATCCACCAGTGTCATTGCATGTCTGTTCTTTTCATGAACCACACCCAGTGTCATTGCATGTGTGTTCTTTTCATGAACCACAGCTAGAGTCATTGCATGTCTGTTCTATTCATGACCCACACCCAGTGTCAGTGCATGTCTATTCTTTTCATGAACCACACCCGGTGTCACTCCATGTCTGTTCTTTTTATGAACCACATAAGGATCTACCAGTATCATTGGATGGGTGTTCTTCTCACAAACCACATAAGGATCCACCAGCGTCATTGCCTGTCTATTCTTTTCATGAACCACACCCAGTGTCATTGCATGTGTGTTCTTTTCATGAACCACAGCTAGAGTCATTGCATGTCTATTCTTTTCATGAACCACACCCACTGTCATTACATGTGTGTTCCTCTAGACATACCACATAAGGATCCACCAGTGTCATTGCATGTCTGTTCTTCTCATGAACCACACATAAGGATCCACCAGTGTCATTGCATGTCTATTTTTTCATGAACCACACCCAGTGTCATTGCATGTGTGTTCTTTTCATGAACCACAACTAGAGTCATTGCATGTCTGTTCTTTTCATGAACCACACCCAGTGTCAATGCATGTCTATTATTTTCATGAACCACATAAGGATCCACCAGTGTCATTGGATGTGTGTTCTTTTCATGGACCACACCCAGTGTCATTGCATGTGTGTTCTTTTCATGAACCACGGCTAGTGTCATTGCATGTCTGTTCTTTTCATGAA
Source organism: Avena eriantha (assembly GCA_910589775.1). Taxonomy (NCBI): domain Eukaryota; kingdom Viridiplantae; phylum Streptophyta; class Magnoliopsida; order Poales; family Poaceae; genus Avena; species Avena eriantha. Next base: position 111,114,416 of record OU342741.1, read on the forward strand.
CCACACATAAGGATCCACCAGTGTCATTGCATGTCTTTTCTTTTCATGAACCACACACAGTGTCATTGCATGTGTGTTATTTTTATTAACCATAGCTAGAGTCATTGCATGTCAGTTCTTTTCATGAACCACACCCAGTGTCATTGCATGTGTGTTCCTCTACACAGACCACATAAGGATCCACTAGTGTCATTACATGTCTGTTCTTTTCATGAACCACACATAAGGATCCACGAGTGTCATTGTATGTCTGTTCTATTCATGAACCACACCCAGTGTCATTGCATGTGTGTTCTTTTCATGAACCACAGCTAGAGTCAGTGCATGTCTATTCTTTTCGTGAACCACACCCAGTGTCATTGCATGTGTGTTCTTCTAAACAAACCACATAAGGATCCACCAGTGTCATTGCATGTCTGTTCTTTTCATGAACTACACATAAGGATCCACGAGTGTCATTGCATGTATGTTCTCTTCATGAACCACATAAGGATCCACCAGTGTCATTCGATGTGTGTTCTTCTCATGAACCACACGTGGATCACCGGTGTCATTGCATGTTTCTTCCTCTAAACAAACCACGTAAGGATCCACCAGTGTCACTGCATGTCTGTTCTTTTCATAAACCACACCTAGTGTCATTGCATGTGTGTTATTTTTATTAACCATAGCTAGAGTCATTACATGTCAGTTCTTTTCATGAACCACACCCAGTGTCATTGCATGTGTGTTCCTCTACACAGACCACATAAGGATCCACTAGTGTCATTACATGTTTGTTCTTTTCATGAACCACACATAAGGATCCACCAGTGTCATTGTATGTCTGTTCTATTCAAGAACCACACCCAGTGTCATTGCATGTGTGTTCTTTTCATGAACCATAGCTAGAGTCAGTGCATGTCTGTTCTTTTCGTGAACCACACCCAGTGTCATTGCATGTGTGTTCTTCTAAACAAACCACATAAGGATCCACCAGTGTCATTGCATGTCTGTTTTTTCATGAACCACACCCAGTGTCATTGCATGTGTGTTCTTTTCATGAACCACAACTAGAGTCATTGCATGTCTGTTCTTTTCATGAACCACACCCAGTGTCAGTGCATGTCTATTCTTTTCATGAACCACATAAGGATCCACCAGTGTCATTGGATGTGTGTTCTTTTCATGGACCACACCCAGTGTCATTGCATGTGTGTTCTTTTCATGAACCACAGCTAGTGTCATTGCATGTCTGTTCTTTTCATGAACCACACATAAGGATCCACCAGTGTCATTGCATGTCTTTTCTTTTCATGAACCACACACAGTGTCATTGCATGTGTGTTATTTTTATTAACCATAGCTAGAGTCATTGCATGTCAGTTCTTTTCATGAACCACACCCAGTGTCATTGCATGTGTTTCCTCTACACAGACCACATAAGGATCCACTAGTGTCATTACATGTCTGTTCTTTTCATGAACCACACATAAGGATCCACGAGTGTCATTGTATGTCTTTTCTTTTCATGAACCACACCCAGTGTCATTGCATGTGTGTTCTTTTCATGAACCACAGCTAGAGTCAGTGCATGTCTGTTCTTTTCGTGAACCACACCCAGTGTCATTCCATGTGTGTTCTTCTAAACAAACCACATAAGGATCCACCAGTGTCATTGCATGTCTGTTCTTTTCATGAACCACACATAAGGATCCACGAGTGTCATTGCATGTATGTTCTTTTCATTAACCACATAAGGATCCACCAGTGTCATTGGATGTGTGTTCTTCTCATGAACCACACGTGGATCACCGGTGTCATTGCATGTTTGTTCCTCTAAACAAACCACGTAAGGATCCACCAGTGTCACTGCATGTCTGTTCTTTTCAGAAACCACACCTAGTGTCATTGCATGTGTGTTCTTCTAAACAAACCACATAAGGATCCACCAGTGTCATTGCATGTCTGTTCTTTTCATGATCCACACCCAGTGTCATTGCATGTGTGTTCTTTTCATGAACGACAACTAGAGTCATTGCATGTTTGTTCTTTTCATGAACCACACCCAGTGTCAGTGCATGTTTGTTCCTTTCATGAACCACACCCGGTGTCACTTCATGTCTGTTCTTTTCATGAACCACATAAGGATCCACTAGTGTCATTGTATGCATGTTCGTTTCATGAACCACAACCAGTGTCATTGCATGTGTGTTCTTTTCATGAACCACAGCTAGAGTCATTGCATGTCTGTTGTTTTCATGAACCACGGCTAGAGTCATTGCATGTCTGTTCTTTTCATGAACCACACCCAGTGTCATTGCATGTCTGTTCTTCTCATGAACCACACCCAGCGTCACTGCATGTTAGTTCTTTTCATGAACCACATAAGGATCCATCAGTGTCATTGGATGTGTGTTCTTCTCATGAACGACACGTGGATCCACCGGTGTCATTGCATGTCTGTTCCTCTAAACAAACCACATAAGGATCCACCAGTGTCATTGCATGTTTGTTCTTTTCATGGACCACACCCAGTGTCATTGCATGTATGTTCTTCTAAACAAACCATATAAGGATCCACTAGTGTCATTGCATGTCTGTTCTTCAAATGAACCACACATGGATCCACCGGTATCATTGCATGTCGGTTACTCTAAACAAACTTCATAAGGATCCACAAGTGTCATTGCATGTCTGTTCTTTTCATGAACCACACCCAGTGTCATTGCATGTCTGTTCCTCTAAACACAGCACATAAGGATCCACTAGTGTCATTGCATGTCTGTTCTTTTCATGAACCACACCTAGTGTCATTGCATGTTTTTGTCTTTTCATGAACCACACCTAGTGTCATTGCATGTGTGTTCTTTTCATGAACCACAACTAGAGTCATTGGATGTTTGTTCTTTTCATGAACCACACCCGGTGTCATTGCATGTCTGTTCTTTTCATGAACCACACCCGGTGTCATTGCATGTCTGTTCTTTTCATGAACCACATAAGGATCCACCAGTGTCATTGCATTGCTGTTCTTTTCATGAACCACACCCAGTGTCATTGCATGTGTGTTCTTTTCATGAACCACAGCTTGAGTCATTGCATGTCTGTTCTTTTCATGAACCACACCCAGTGTCATTGCAGGTCTGTTCTTTTCATGAACCACACCCGGTGTCATTGCATGTCTTTTCTTTTCATGAACCACATAAGGATCCACCAGTGTCATTGCATTTCTGTTCTTTTCATGAACCACACCCAGTGTCATTGCATGTGTGTTCTTTTCATGAACCACAGCTAGAGTCATTGCATGGCTATTCTTTTCATGAACCACACCCAGTGTCATTGCATGTCTGTTCTTTTCATGAACCACACCCAGTGTCACTACATGTCATTTCTTTTCATGAACCACATAAGGATCCACGAGTGTCATTGGATGTGTGTTCTTCTAATGAACCACACGTGGATCCACCGGTGTCATTGCATGTCTGTTCCTGTAAACAAACCACATAAGGATCCACTAGTGTCATTGCATGTCTGTTCTTTTCATGAACCACACCCAGTGTCATTGCATGTGTGTTCTTCTAAACAAATCACATAAGGATCCACTAGTGTCATTGCATGTCTGTTGTTTTCATGAACCACACATAAGGATCCACCAGTGTCATTGCATGTCTATTATTTTCATGAACCACACCAAGTGTCATTGCATGTGTGTTCTTTTCATGAACCACAGCTAGAGTCATTGCATGTCTGTTCTTTTCATGAACCACACCCACTGTCATTGCATGTGTGTTCTTCTAAACAAACCACATAAGGATCCACCAGTGTCATTGCATGTATGTTCTTTTCATGAACCACATATAAGGAACCACCAGTGTCATTGCATGGCTGTTCTTTTCATGAACCACACCCAGTGTCATTGCATGTGTGTTTGATGACCCACAAGTATAGGGGGTGTATCACAGTATTTTCGAGGGAAGTGAAACCCAATTTATTGATTCGACAGAAGGGGAGCCAAAGAATATTTATAAGCCTTAACAACCAAGTTGTCAATTTTGCTGCACCTGGAAACAATCTTGTTCACAACAGTTTATCAGTAGCAATAGTTTTGTAGTAGGAATAGCAAAGTAGCAGCAGAAGTAAAGTAAAGACAGCCGTAACAATAGCAGTAAACAGTAATATTCGAGTGCGGTAGGCATAGGGATGGATGGACGGGCGTTGCATGGACAAGACAATTCACATAGCAATCAGAACATAGGGCAATTGCAGATAAATAAGATAAAGCATCCAAGTACTAGATAATCCTAGGCATGTGTTCCATATATAGTCATACGTGCTCGCAATGAGAACTTGCACAACATCTTTTGTCCTGCCAGCCCGTTTGCAGCGGGGCCTCAAGGAAACTACTGGCAATTAAGGTGCTCCTTTTAATAGAGCACCGGAGCAAAAGCATTAACACTCTGTGAACACATGTGATCCTCACATCAAAGCCATTCCCTCCGGTTATCCCGATTTCTGTCACTTCAGGGCCATTGGTTCCGGACAACAACGTGTGTATACAACTTGTAGATAAGACCATAAAAAATACTATCATAATGAATCAATAACATGTTCAGATCTGAAATCATGGCACTCGGGCCCTAGTGACAAGCATTAAGCATAACAACTCACAAAAAAGTCATAAAGCACTAATAAAAGATACTAGGCACCATGCCCTAACAATCTAATGCCATTACATGAACGATCTCATCCAATCCCTACCATCCCCATAGCCTACAGCGGGTGATTACTCACTCATAGATGGGGGAAACATGGATGGTCGATGGAGAAGCGATGGTGATGATGATGGCGATGATCTTCTCTAATTCCCCGTCTTGGTAGGGTTCCAGAACGGAGTTTGTGGCGCTGTTTCGTGGAATCTGGTGGTGGCAGCGGAGCGGAACTCCTTCTGGAAAACCATCGACCCCCCTAAGTTTTTAGGTCAGAAGGCAACTTATAGGCGAAGAGGGAGACCGAGGGGCAGTCTGGGGCGGCCAGACCACCCCTGGCGCAGTCTGGGCTTGCCCTCGCGGCCAGGTGGTGTGGCCTGGGCCCAGACCCCCTCCATCTCGTATTCTGGCTCCGAGAGTCTTCTGGTGAAATAGGATTTTTGGCATATTTTCTGGGATTTTTCCTGATAGTTGATTTTCTGCACAAAAAGTAGACACCAATGCAATTCTGCTGAAAACAGCGCCAGTCCGCGTTAGTTGCATCCAAATCACACAAGTTTAGAGGAGAAACAATAGCAAAAGTGTTCGGGAAAGTAGATACGTTTTGGACGTATCAACTCCCCCAAGCTTAGCTTATTGCTTGTCCTCAAGCAATTCAGTTGAAAACTGAGTGCGATAAAAGAACTTTCACGAACACATTTGCTTCATATGATGTATATATTCTCAGCATGTGATCAACTACTTAGGCATTTCATAATAAAGAGTATGCTACTGAGTCTATTTAATAATCATTGCAAGCTATGAAGAGATTCCAACTCAAAAATTATAAGTAGCATGAAGCATAAACATAAGCAACATTACAATGCTCATAACAAGGTATGATAGAGTGGTATCTCGCTTGCCTTTGATTATGAATGTCAAGGCACCTCTGAAGTTCAAGTGATGACTAGAAGTAAAGATATCAAAGATACAAGCATCAAAGTCACAACACAAATAATCAAGTAATGAGACAAGCACAAAGAATGACAACTATGCTCTCAAGAAGGTGCTCAAAGAAAATATGGAGACTCAACAAGTAAAGGAAAAGATTTTGAATAATTTGAAAGGCTTCCAAATTCTGAAAGTATGGTACTCATTAGCTTTGAGCTCTCATTGCCCCTATCATAAGCATCTTTAATGTGCTAAGGTGAAAGTGAGGTCCAATCTGAGTTATATGCTTGATAGACTATAAACTGAAAATCCCATGTCCCTTGAGTACGAGGGCCGCTCCTCATGCTACTCAACTTTAGTTACCGGTAAGTTCTTGTCATCGTAAATATGTGTGTATCATAGAGAGCCGCCAACAGGGTACCCCTTGCCCGATGATACGGAAGAATCCCCATATCAAAATGACAAGGCAAGCAGACAATGAGTATCTTAGCAATCTTCTTATTTACCATGGGAAAATGGTGCTTTTTTCTCTCTTTCCTCTTTTCATAAATCTCTTTTTTTCTTTTCTTTTCTCAATAGCTATCTCTCTTTTTTATAAGAAGAATGCTTCATAGATATCATTGTGGTTACGCTGTAGGTTTCCACCATGTCAGCATGGATTAGACCAGCGGCCCAGGCATTTCTCTAACACACATACATAACTCCATGGACTTACAAGCTCCCCTTTTATTTCACACCGACGACATCCGCAAACAAAAGAGCATGGTATCAACTAGGTATATATTTACAAGTGTTGAAAGCGTTCCCCATGACAGCACGGTTCTACTAATCCCCAGCCTATAACTTGCAAGCATATAACTTTCATGGACAGTCACAATGGTTCAGGTTTATTAAGTGTAGAAAATAAAGTGTGCCATCAAGTTCGTGAGAGATTTACTAACTAACTTTCTCATAACAAGCAAACATTTTATTCGGAAGAAAACAAGGCATAATGAATATGCACAGGAGTAGCAAATGATGCTAATAGGTAGGTATGGTGGACACTTTGGCAATATTTGGTTTAAGGGAGTTGGAAGCATGAGTAAAGTACTCAGTGAAAGTGAAGGCTAGCAATAGTAAGGGAGCGACAAACGAGAGAGCAATAGCTGTCATAATCATGCTTGCAACAAAACAGGACTAATCATGGCATGAAAGTGATTCAAGATCCTCAAGGCAAAATAATTCATCGAGGCTTAACTGATTATTACAGTCATGTGCATGCGTGAGCATGTGCCAAGTCAATTCAAATGAAACATTCAGAGGAGGATACCACGGTGTCATACCAAGTTATGAATAGAATAATGCAAGCAAACATTCATAAGACATGCTACAAACTATTAGAGAGCTAGAGCTAATCATAAGAAAGCAAGAAATACTAAGCATCCAAATATAACATACACCCTACATGAACGGACTAAGCATGCTCATAGTGATGAGTATATGTACAAAAATGAAAACAAATAGAGTTCGTTACCAGCCTCTTACCACGCCTCAAGTTGTCATTAATCCTCATTATTGCTCTTCACTTGTGTGGATTGAATAATAATAATATGAAATCGAATCCCACTGAGGACTGATGAACCCTGCAACAAACTCACAAAGCCAAAGAAGAATGACAAATATTTTTGTTGTTTTCGATTTTTAAAACAAGAACCAAAAAGGAAAAACAAGCAAAACAAAATCTTTTTGGGTTTTTTGAATAGTTCAAACAAAGCAAAAAGGAAAAACAAACCAAGGAAAAAAGAAGAAGAAGCAAACCAAAGAGAAGCAACAGAAATATTTTTGGTCTTTTTGTGTTTTAGAAAGCAAAAGCAAAGAAAAAGCAAAAACTAAAAAGAGAACGAAACATGAATATACAAAGTACTGACGCAACATGATATGGAGATGAGTGCGATGTCGGCGTACGTCCCCCAAGATTAGGCTTTTGGCCTAAGTGGGTATCAATCCCAAGCTGGCCAGGATGAAGTGTGACCATGGTACGATGAAGAGGTCCCCTTGTCCTGGTGTGAGCTCGAGTACGTCCCTCCGTAATGTGCAGAGTAATCATAGGAGGGCACATCCTCCTGGTGCTGCTCGTGGAAACCCAGCAAGCGAAGCTGCTCGTCCACCTCCTCCTTGGAGCGCGACCACGGTCTCCTGTGAACACTAAACAAAGAAGGCTGTGGCAAAAGGATCTCCCTTTCATCCCCTTCAGTGAAAAGCATCCTATATACTAGACTATTCAAATCAGAAGTAGCAGTGACAAAGTTATGAGTTTTCATAGCAACAAGGTCAAGTCTCTATGGTGCCAGTACAGTATTGTTGGGATCTACTAAAAGTCCCAATGCATTGACTATACGTGAGCCAATGATGCCCCCATAGATAGGCCCCCTAGCAGCTAGGCGGTGAGCAATAAGCGAGCCCAGGTTGTACCGAGTATCATTGTTAAGCACATCAGCAAGGAATGCTAAATGATAGTTGGAGATATTACTTGTGTTCTCCCTACCCAGTACGCTAGTAGCAAGATAATATGCAAAGTATCTAAGAGCAGGGAGTTGGATATTTCTTATCTTTCTGCGTTGCGCCACGCGGTCATCATCATTGGTCACCCCTCGGTAAAGCTCCAGCAAATCAGCGGGTCGCCCTTGAATTTTCTTCACGGTCCCTGTCATGCTTACACCTACAATACTGCAAAATCTCTCCAAAGGCATGGTGAAGGGCAGATTATAAATTTTGAAAGAGACAGTCGACTGATAGGATGTGTTAGTAAACATGAAGCTCTCAACAAAAGTTTTGGTGAGCATAGCGTATTGCTCACTCTCATCTTGCATATATGAGGTCAAACCAACCCTCTCAATCAGTAGCAAGAAATCATCAAGAATACCTGCAGCTTGTAAGAAAGTAAAATAAGGAAAAGTGGATGGGTGAGCATCCCCATCATCCCTTTCATTACCAATACGAGTTGCAATGAGATCTTCATTGTATGATGGCCTAAACTGAGAGGCTTATCTTGAGGGCCTCGACCTCCTAGGTGCATCACTCTCAAATATCTCTCCAAAGGTATGGTTGTTCATGCTTGGTATTCTGAAATTTAAACACCTATTAAACAAGTGATTGCAAAGTGAATATAATGAAGGATTCTACTCATAGGGACTTGTAAGAGGCCTAAACATGCATCAAAGCTATATCTCTAAGCATCAAACAAGCTTACAAGCTCTCATAACCAGTCACCTACAGCAGCAAAATACTATATAATCCACTAAACACAAATCTACTTGGACAAGGAGAGGAGTCACATACCAGGGAACAAATGCTCCAAATTTCAGCAAGAAAGATGGGCTGAGCAAGGAGATCGAAAAAATTGAGAGCAAGCACAGCAAGAACGCGATTTTGAGCAATGAACTGGAGCTTACTCGGGAGAGAGAAGAAAGTGGCGGGTGAGAGAGTTAGTGGGGGGGGGCAGGGGTGGCCGCGCCACCAGGTGGTGTGCCTGCCTGGTGGGTCCCCCTCGTACCTCCCAGGCACTCCTCTGCCCCTTTTTTCACGTAAAAATTTAATATGAATTCTTTGGAATTTTTCGAGACACTTTATTTTTGGGCATTTTTCAGGAATGGAAGAATGATTTTTTGACAGACAGATTTTTTTTTTGGAATATGATGCAAGGACAAAACAAAACTAGAACTACAGAAGTTCTAAGACACTCTAAAATGCAAGCAACTAACAACAAAGAAAACTAAACGAAAGCAAAAACTAAAATGGATAGAGTAGAAACGGAAATAATCATAGTGAAAACATTGTTTTTTCAATGAAATCCTTTTGTTAACAAGGTTGATCAGGTCTCGTTACCAAAACAATTTCATATGAGACAAAACTTTGTATTCCACGAATGATTATGTTACCTCAACCTTGATAGCAATGGTCCCAATCATAATAGTTTCAATTTTTTCTCTTGGTATGGGACAATATATTTCTCCAACTTGAATGCCCTCAGCATGCTCAATTGAATTCAAACCATAAGTCCTTTCACTCTTCTAGGGGAAATAGACAGTATGTTCCTTGTCATTCACATTCAAAGTCACCTTTCCTTGATTACAATTGATAACAGCTCCTGTAGTGTTAAGAAAAGGTCTTCCAAGAATAATAGACATATTATCATCTTCAGGCATTTCAAGCACAACAAAATCAGTTAATATGAAGCAATTATGAGCCACTTGAACAGGTACATCCTCACATATACCAACAGGAATAGTGGTAGATTTATCAGCCATTTGCAAGGATATATCAGTTGGTATCAGTTTTTCTAGTTGAAGCCTCTTATAGAGAGAGAAAGGCATAACACTAACTCCAGCTCCCAAATCACACAAAGCAGTTCTAACATAACTATTCTTAATAGAGCAAGGGATAGTTGGAATCCCAGGGCCTCCAAGTTTCTTAGGAACCTTACCTTTAAAGGAATAACTAGCAAGCAAAGTAGAAATTTCTTCATTAGGGATCTTCCTTTTATTCGAGACAATATCCTTCATATACTTTGAGTAAGGAGGGAATTTAATAGCATCAGTCAAAGGAATTTGCAAGAATAAAGGTTTCATCCACTCACAAAACTTATTATAGTGTTCATCTTCCTTTGACTTGTGTTTCTTATCAGGGAAAGGCATAGGTTTTTGGACCCAAGGATCTCTTTCACTACCATGTTTCTTAGCAACAAAATCTTCTTTAGTGTATTTAGTATTCTTAGTGTGGTTTTCAGGATCTTCTTCAACTTTTTCTTCATTAGGAACTTCGTTTTCCTCATTACCACTTTCAGTTTCAGCATCAGAGATAGATATACTATTAGGATCTATAGCAGGTTCAGAGGGTTCTACAACAGTTTTATGTTTCTTTTTCTTTTCTTACGAGTAGAACCACTATTTTCAGCTTGTTGAGAACCCTGCTCAATTCTTTTGGGATGCCCCTCGGGATATAGAGGATCCTCGGTAGCAGCTCCACTTCTAGTTCTAATTTCATAAGCATGTTTTTCTTTAGCAGCATTAACTAGCAAGTCGTTTTGCACTTTAACAAGTTGATCTATTTGAGTTTGAACCATTTGAAAGTGTTTAACAATCATTTTAACATCATTAGAGGTTCTTTCCACAATATCTTTCAACTCAACAATAGCTCTAGTGTTTTCCATTAGATGATTTTGCACCCTTTTATTAAAATTATCTTGCCTACCAATAAAGATATCAAATTCTTCTAAGCATTGATCAGGAGGTTTAGAGTAATGGATATCACCTTCATCAAATGTTGGAGAGAGTGTACCTCAATAGTGGGTGAGTACGGAATAGGCTTACATAATTCTTCTATAAGAGGTAAATTCTTGACATCTGCAGCTTTAATTCCCTTCTCCTTAAGACATTTCTTAGCTTCCTTCATCACTTCATCATTTAATTCAATAACTCCCCTCTTCTTTGTTGTTGGAATAGGCACCGGAATAGTAGGTTCAGGTACAATTACTTCAGGTATAGCTTGTTTAGGAGGAGTCCAATCTTCATAATTCTTACTTATTTTAGCCATTAACTCCTCAGCTTCCTTAGGAGTCCTATTCCTGAAACACAATCAGCACAACTGTCTAGGTATGTCCTAGATTCCTCGGTTAGTCCATTATAAAATATATCAAGAAGCTCATTCTTAGGTAATGGACTTCCAGCTTGTACATGAATCAAAGCACAAAACCTTGCCCAAGATTCAGGCAATACCTCTTTTTCTGCCTGTTTAAAATCAAAAAGTTCTTACAAAATAGCATGTCTAGCACTAGGAGGAAAATATTTCTGCAGGAAAGTACTAATCAAGCAATCAGGGCTATCAATAGATCCAGGAGGTAAATTACTAAACCAAGTTTTAGCTTCTCCTTTCAGAGAAAAGGGGAAAATCTTAGCAACAAAGTAAGTACGCATCTTAATATCATCAGAAAACAAGCCACTCATGGTAGAAAGTTCATTCATATGTGCTACCGCACTTTCATTCTTAGTCCCACAAAAAGGTTCTTTCTCGACAATAGCTATGTAAGATAGATCGAGAGAGAAATCATAATCTTTATCTATAATGTTTATGGGAGAAGCAGCAAACTTAGCAACAAGAGACAATTTGGGTCTAATAGTACGCCTCTCAAGGAGACTCTTAGCAGCGCTCCTATCATGGGTGTTTTTACATTCTTTAATAAATTCATCGGTCATCTCAACATAACCATCTTCAATATCATAACTTTCACTAGCCTCAGGAGAACTAACAGGTGTGGTAGTGTCTTCATTAGGAGTTTTAGTATTTCCAGCTATAGTTCTAGCAATCGTAGCATCTAGGAAAGGACCTAATGAACCACTCTTATCAAGCACAGTAGAAGCAGCATCATAAGCATCAGAAGTTTCAGATTCAGCAGTAGCAGCAGTGTGTGTAGCATGTGTATGTGGTGGTGTAACGAGCTTACTCATAACAGATGGTGAATAAAGAGCAATAGAGGTGTTTAGAATCATACCTCTCCTTGTAGTGGATGGTAAAATAGGAACCTTGCCATCACGAGACTTACCCATGATGGATGGATAGCAGTGAACAATAGAGAATCCAAGTGAACTTGATAAATAAAGCTATGCTCCCCGGGAACGGCGCCAGAAAATAGTCTTGATGACCCACAAGTATAGGGGGTGTATCGCAGTATTTTCGAGGGAAGTGAAACCCAATTTATTGATTCGACACAAGGGGAGCCAAAGAATATTTATAAGCCTTAACAACCAAGTTGTCAATTTTGCTGCACCTGGAAACAATCTTGTTCACAACAGTTTATCAGTAGCAATAGTTTTGTAGTAGGAATAGCAAAGTAGCAGCAGAAGTAAAGTAAAGACAGCCGTAACAATAGCAGTAAACAGTAATATTCGAGTGCGGTAGGCATAGGGATGGATGGACGGGCGTTGCATGGACAAGACAATTCACATAGCAATCAGAACATAGGGCAATTGCAGATAAATAAGATAAAGCATCCAAGTACTAGATAATCCTAGGCATGTGTTCCATATATAGTCATACGTGCTCGCAATGAGAACTTGCACAACATCTTTTGTCCTGCCAGCCCGTTTGCAGCGGGGCCTCAAGGAAACTACTGGCAATTAAGGTGCTCCTTTTAATAGAGCACCGGAGCAAAAGCATTAACACTCTGTGAACACATGTGATCCTCACATCAAAGCCATTCCCTCCGGTTATCCCGATTTCTGTCACTTCAGGGCCATTGGTTCCGGACAACAACGTGTGTATACAACTTGTAGATAAGACCATAAAAAATACTATCATAATGAATCAATAACATGTTCAGATCTGAAATCATGGCACTCGGGCCCTAGTGACAAGCATTAAGCATAACAACTCACAACAAAGTCATAAAGCACAAATAAAAGATACTAGGCACCATATCCTAACAATGGCATTACATGAACGATCTCATCCAATCCCTACCATCCACATAGCCTATGGCGGGGGATTACTCACTCATAGATGGGGGAAACATGGATGGTCGATGGAGAAGCGATGGTGATGATGATGGCAATGATCTTCTCCAATTCCCGTCCTGGCAGGGTGGCAGAACGGAGTTTCTGGTGCTGTTTCGTGGAATCTGGTGGTGGCGGCAGAGCGGAACTCCTTTTGGAAAAATGTCGAACCCCCTGAGTTTTTAGGTAAAAAGGCAACATTTAGGCGAAGAGGGAGACCGAGGGGCAGTCTGGGGCGGCCAGACCACCCTTGGCATGGCCTGGGCTTGCCCGTGCGGCCAGGTGGTGTGGCCTGGGCCCAGACCCCCTCCGTCTCGTATTCTGGCTCCGGGAGTCTTCTGGTGAAATAGGATTTTTGGCATATTTTCCGGGATTTTTCCTGATAGTTGACTTTCTACACATAAAGTAGACACCAATGCAATTCTACTCAAAGCAGGGTCCGTCCGCGTTAATTGGATCAAAATCACATAAGTTTAGAGGAGAAACAATAGCAAAAGTGTTTGGGAAAGTAGATACGTTTTGGACGTAGCAGTGTTCTTTTCATGAACCACAACTAGAGTCATTGCATGTCTGTTCTTGTCATGAACCACATCCAGTGTCAGTGCATGTCTGTTCTTTTCATGAACCATAACCTGTGTCACTGCATGTCTGTTCTTTTCATGAACCACATAAGGATCCACCAGTGTCATTGCATGTCTGTTCTTTTCATGAACCACACCTACTGACATTGCATGTGTGTTCTTTTTATGAACTACAGCTAGAGTCATTGTATGTCTGTTCTTTTCATGAACCACACCCAGTGTCATTGCATGTGTGTTCCGCTAGACAGACCACATAAGGATCCACCAGTGTCATTGCATGTCTGTTCTTCTCATGAACCACACATAAGGATCCACCAATGTCATTGCATGTCTATTCTTTCCATGAACCACACCTAGTGTCATTGCATGTGTGTTCTTATAATGAACAATAGCTAGAGTCATTGCATGTCTGTTCTTTTCATGAACCACACCCAGTGTCAATGCATGTCTGTTCTTTTCATGAACCACACCCGGTGTCACTTCATGTCTGTTCTTTTCATGAACCACATAAGGATCCACCAGTGTCATTGCATGTCTGTTCTTTTCATGAACCACACCAATGTCATTGCACGTGTGTTCTTTTCATGAACCATAGCTAGAGTCATTGCATGTCTGGTCTTTTCATGAACCACACCTAGTGTCATTGCATGGATGTTCTTTTCATGAACCACACCCAGTGTCACTGCATGTCAGTTCTTTTCATGAACCACATAAGGATCCACCCGTGTCATTGAATGTGTGTTCTTCTCAAGAACCACACGTGGATCCACCGGTGTCATTGCATGTCTGTTCCTCTAAACAAACGACATAAGGACCCACTAGTGTCATCGCATGTCTATTCTTTTCATGAACCACACCCAATGTCATTGCATGTGTGTTCTTCTAAACAAACCACATAAGGATCCACCAGTGTCATTGCATGTCTGTTCTTTTCATGAACCACAATAAGGATCCACCAGTGTCATTACATGCCTATTCTTTTCATGAACCACAACTGGTGTCATCACATGTGTGTTCTGTTCATGAACCACAACTAGAGTCATTGCATGTCTGTTCTTTTCATGAACCACACCCAGTATCATTGCATGTGTGTTCTTCTAAACAAACCACATAAGGATCCACTAGTGTCATAGCATGTCTGTTCTTTTCATGAACCACACATAAGGATCCACCAGTGTCATTGCATGTTTGTTCTTTTCATGAACCACACCCAGTGTCATTGCATGTGTGTTCTTTTCTTGAACCACAGCTAGAGTCATTGCATGTCTGTTCTTCTCATGAACCACACCCAGTGCCAGTGCATGTATGTTCTTTACATGAACCACACCCAGTGTCAATGCATGTCTATTCTTTTCATGAACCACATAAGGATCCACTAGTGTCATTGCATGTCTGTTCTTTTAATGAACCACACCCAGTGTCATTGCATGTGTGTTCTTTTCATGAACCACAGCTAGAGTCATGGCATGTCTGTTCTTTTCACAAACCACACCCAGTGTTATTGCATGTTTGTTCGTTTCATGAACCACACCCAGTGTCACTGCATGTCAGTTCTTTTCATGAACCACATAAGGATCCACCAGTGTCATTGGATGTGTGTTCTTCTCATGAACCACACATGGATCCACCGGTGTCATTGCATGTCTGTTCCTCTAAACAAACCACATAAGGATCTACCAGTGTCATTGCATGTCTGTTCTTTCCATGAACCACACCCAGTGTCATTGCATGTGTGTTCTTCTAAACAAACCACATAAGGATCCACAAGTGTCATTGCATGTTTGTTCTTTTCATGAACCATAGATAAGGATCCACTAGTGTCATTGCATGTCTGTTCTTTTCATGAACCACACGCAGTGTCATTGCATGTGTGTTCTTTTCATGAACCAGAACTAGAGTCATTGCATGTCTGTTCTTTTCATGAACCACACCCAGTGTCATTGCATGTGTGTTCTTCTAAATAAACCACATAAGGATCCACCAGTGTCATTGCATGTATGTTCTTTTCATGAACCACACATAAGGATCCACCAGTGTCATTGCATGTATGTTCTTTTTCATGAACCACACCCAGTGTCATTGTATGTGTGTTCTTTCCATGAACCACATCTAGAGTCATTGCATGTCTGTTCGTTTCATGAACCACACCCAGTGTCATTGCATGTGTGTTCTTCTAAACAAACCACATAAGGATCCACCTGTGTCATTGCATGTCTGTTCTTTTCATGAACCATAGCTAGAGTCCACCAGTGTCATTGGATGTGTGTTCTTCTCATTAACCACACATGGATCCACCAGTGTCATTGCATGTCTGTTCTTTTCATGAATCACAGCTAGAGTCATTGCATGTTTGTTACTTCCATAAACCACATATGGATCCACCTAGTGTGATTGCATGTCTGTTCTTTTCACAAACCACACATGGATACACCAGTGTCATTGCATGGGTAGCCGTTAGACCGAGTCTTCTAGAAGGCATGCCCTGACACAGTTGTTCTGCTTGACGATTGTTACATACCATTCGATTGGGGCGCTTGGACGATTGGGATGGTCTTCGTGAGAGCGATCCGCGAGTAGGCTGTTCTGCGGCATGATTGGCCACGCTTGCTCTCGACAAACTGGCAACACCGGGCGCTCCCCTGTTGTGAGTGTCACGTCTCACGAGTTCGGTGGGCCACATCCCAGTGTCACGTCCCCATTACTTCTCTTCCTCCCCGTACTTCTCTTCCTTACCCTTGAAGCCACTTTCCCCACTTCACTCCCATCCAGCCGTAGCCGCAAGCCGACGGCGCCTCCATCCCAATCCCCTCTCCGGCAGCCACCCCCCTCCCATCTCGCCATGGGTTCAAGGGGAGACAGCGAGAAAACGCGTCGTGACGACAGGGAAGGTGATTTCGATGTGAGTTGTCTCATCTCTATTTCTATCATCTATGGCCAGTTATCTATTTTTTGAGCTAGATCTAATCTGTTTACTCATGCGCGTATGATGTGTTAGGCCAACCAGACGATGTATGACTCCGACTATCATGGTTTAGCAGATGAAGACAGTCCTCTGGTATGTAAACATGGATATGTGCCCGCTAAATTTGTAGCATTCGAAGGACGAAACACAGGCAGGAGGTTTCTACAGTGTCAAGGACATCGTGCAATGATGCAAGGCGGAAGTTGTGGTGTTGTCAAATGGGTAGATCCAAAGTGGCCCAAATCAATGCAGAAAATGCTGGACAAACTATGGGAAATGATTGTCAAGTTGAAAGAATCTGTATTCAGCTCACTTCTTGACAGTGTTGAGACAAAGCTATGGGAACCAGTTGACATGACCAAGCATAAGCGAGATCTCAGGTGGGTGCAAGACAAGGTTATCAAAGTCGAGAAGGAGAGGGACGCGACGTTGGCCCTGAAGGCTAAAGCAGAGCAAGAACTGACGCAAGCAAGGAATGATCTCCACCAGGACAAAGTCCTGCAGTACACAACTACGAGTATTGACAAGTGCATGAGGAAAAATGCAGAGAAACAATTGAAGTTGTGCAAGGAAGATGCTAAAAGGAAGGAGCAGATAATTCGATCCTTGCTCTCACGGGAAGATGCGCATCGGGCCAAGATTAGGAAGATCAAGGAGATGTGTGATAACTAGTTCTATTCAGCTTAAGCTCCGTGCCTTTTTAAGTTGTAATATTTGTACTTGTTGACCTAGCGGTCTGAACTATTGGTCCCAGATTCCAGGGAGGAAAAAAATTGCTCTGACCCCGCATTACTTCTTTTGTCTGACCCCGCATTACTTCTTTTGTCTGACCAATGCCCCTTGGATATTCTGCCCGTTGCTTCGTCGTCCTCGTGTACAAATAGGAGGCGCCACAGCGCGTCGCTTCGTCGTCCATCCCCTCGTCCTCTCCAATCTCCACCGCGCCGCCATGGAGATGTCCGATCTGAACTTGTACGAGGCGGTGATGTTCACGAACTTCGACATCCTCGCGCTGCCAGCCGCGAAGGTGCCCCACGGATAGGGCATCAGCTCTACGGGGGTGCCGGTGGCTCCGCTCCCTGGCCGAGCCAAGATGGAGAGTGATGTCTACGCACTTCAATTCTTGTAGACAGTTGTTGGGCCTCCAAATGCAGAGGTTTGTAGAACAGCAACAAGTTTTCCCTTAAGTGGATCACCCAAGGTTTATCGAACTCAGGGAGGAAGTGGTCAAAGGTATTCCCTCTCAAGCAATCATGCAATCAAGATACAAGAAGTATCTTGTGTCCCCAACACACCCAATACACTTGTCAGGTGTATAGGTGCACTAGTTCGGCGAAGAGATAGTGAAATACAAATGGTATGGATATAAAACAATGGTGCTAGAAAATAGCGTGACAGCGTGGAAAAGACTAAAGTAAAACTGAAATAAAGATGGAAGCAAGCAAACATGTAACATATCTAGTAGCAAACGGTGTTTTACTGCTTAGAAACAAGGCCTAGGGATCATACTTTCACTAGTGAACACTCTCTCATATAAATATCTTCTCTTTATGATACTACTCTTAACTACTCTCCTATTGGACACTCTAATCGATGGTAGGGCTATAACAACACACCTCAAAGTTCATCTTTCCCATCTAGAAAACCCCACACTGTCACCTTGAGTACTAGATGAGTCCAACAAACACCACAATTTCATAAAGACATCCAACTCCAAATATAACTCATAACAAGTATTTGTAATCTCTAGCCTAAGTGCCACCATGGTGTGCACGCTGTCACTTTCACACACATGGGGAGAGTAGAGATCTATTAAAGCACTTCAGTAGCAAGGTAGATCTATAGATTACAAGCTCATGAACTCATTAAGATCATGCATAGAGAGAGAGATGAACACATAGCTACCGGTAGAACCCTTAGCCTCGAGAGAGAACTACTCCCTACTCATCATGGGAATCAACAATGGTGATGGAGATGGTGGTGGAGATCGATGGAGATGGCTCCAGGGGCACTTCCTCGTCCCGGCAGGGTGCCGGAAAAGAGAATTTCTGTCCCCCGAATCTCCCCTTCGGTGGTGGCGGCTGCGGAACTTTTCGTGGCTGGAGGCTTGATGATCTAGGGTTTATGCCTCGGGAGGCTTCTTATAGGCCAGAGGGCAAGGTCGGTGGGCGGACAGGGGGCCCACACCATGCCCTGGCGCGGCCTAGGGGGACCTGCACCATGGGGTGGTGTGGCCACCCTGTGGCCCCTCTCCGACTCTCCTTCTGGCTCCGTGAGTCTTCCGGGAAAATATCAACTTTGGCTTTTGTCCAGTCCAATTCCGAGAATATTGATTTTCTGACTTTCCTGGAACCAAAAACAGCAAAAATCAGGCAACTGGCACTGTGGCACTTGTTAATAGGTTAGTCCAAGAAATCATATGAAAAGTACTCCAAAGTGTGGACAAAACATAAGAAAGTAGATAAAACCAAGCATGGAACATCAAAAATTATAGATACATTTGCAATGTATCAACATCCCCAAGCTTAACTCCTGCTCGTCCTTGAGTAGGTAAGTGATAAAAATAAAGAATATTTTTTGAGGTGACATGCACCATCATAAACTTGATCAAAGTATTTGTAAAACATTCAAAGCTGGGATCATAGTACTTCAATCATAACATGAAATACAAAGTTCTAGCAATAAGACAAAGAAACTATGATGTAACATGAAAAGGCACGAACAAAAGATTCATGAATAACAATGCTTTGCAAGACATTTGTTTGTTTCACATAAAGAAAACATAGCATAATAGTATTCAGCTTGTCCCTCATAGATTAGCAAATATAAATGCATAGGACACATTCAAAGTTCATAAGAGTGACTAGATACAAATAGTTTAAAACAAGCAATATCAAGGTATGCATCAATCAACTAGTCTTGGGACAATGCACATAGAACTAAGAATGGCCACTATGCTCTCAAAGTAGGTGCATAAAGGTAGAAGGTGGAGACTCAATGTAATGGTGGAAGAAAGGCCTTCATAGAAGGAAGTAGGGATTCATGTCTCATAAAGATCTTCCAAAAATTATGGTACTTAATAGCTTTCAGCTCTCATTGCCCCTATCATTAGCATCTTGAAGGTGATTAAGGTTAAAGTGACACAACTAAGAGGATATGCTTGACAAGTTATAAGCCGAAATCTCATGCCACTTACTTACGAAGACCGAACCTCATGCTACTCAACTTTAGTCACAAGTAAGCTCTTGTCATTGTAAGTACATATGTATCATAAAGAACCGCCAACGGGGTACCCCTTGCACATGATACAGGAGCTATCCCATAATCAAAATGACAAGGCAAGCAGACCATGAGCATCTCAGTGATCTTTTTATTTGTTATTTGCATAGGTTTTTATTGAGGATGCTTCATAGAGTGCTCAATGGTGATGCTGCAAGTTTCCACCATGATTAGGCATGGCTTAGGCTAGCGGCCCAGGCGTTTCTCTAACACACATACAAACTCCACGATCTTACAAGTTCCACTTTTATTTCACACCGCCGGGATCCGTAAGCAAAAGAACATGATATCAATGGGGTACAAAGTACAAGTGCAATGTTGAAAGCGTTCCCAATGAAACATGGTTCTGCTAATTTCAACTTATAAAGCACAAGCATATACGCAACAAAGAAGGACCCAATGGTTCAAGTTTATTAAATGCAAAAAAAGTAAAGTGTTCCATCAAGTTCGTGAGAGCTTTAATCACTAATTTTCACATAACAAGTTTTATTTGGAAGGTAAACAAAAGCATGAATATACTTGGAATAGCATAAGCTAGTAGGTAGGTATGGTGGACTCTTTGGAATAACTTGGTTTAGGGAGTTGGATGCATGAGTGGAACTCATACTTGGTTACGGAGGCTAGCAAAAGACTGGGAGTGACAAACTAAGAGAGCAATAATGGCCATAATCATGCAGAGTGACAAAACATCATTGATCAAAGCATAAAGTGATACTACAAGTTGAAAACTAAAGGATCATCAAGGCTATGGTGACTTGGGATAGTCATAACATGGTGTGAGCATGCATGAAGTCAACCCAAATAAAGCAACAAAGGAGAAAATACCATAATACTATGCTTTAATATGCTAAAACAACGCATGATCCTTCCAATGCACATTAAGCAATCTCAATTGTTTATAACAAGTCATGCTACAACAAAGAATACTAAGCATAAAGCCAAAACAATATCAACCATAACATGACAAAGCATATGCCATAGTCAAAAACAAGCTCTCTTTAACACTTAAGCATGGACTTTCCTACTCTTTTCCAATCCAAACCAAACTATTTGAAAACCAATGTATGAAAGAGGGGGTACAACCAATTTATTCAAGCAAACTAAGAAAACCAAGCAAACGAAAACTAAAAACAGAAACAAACACGCTCCAAGAACAACACAACTGTGCATGAAACAATAAAAATGAAGTGCTTGGAAGAAACGTGAGATTTTTATTGATGAAGAAGGGGATGCCTTGGGCATCCCCAATCTTTGATGCTTGTACTTCTTAGATATTTCTTGGGGTGACACGCGTGGCATCCCCAAGCTTGAGCTTTAGTCCATCCTTCATCTCATTACTCATTCCTTCCATACACCTGAAATTTTTCCTTCATACAAAACTTCACACAATCTTTATTAGCAACATTAGTGCACTCAAGATAAATAAGTCTTAAGGTTTAGTTCCAACACCAAATAAACTTCCATTAGAACACTAGATACTGTAGCACTTCCCTCAAAAAGCTCAATTCCCCAAAATAACTCAAAAAGGAACCAACAAGAAGCAAATGCAGAAAATGGCAGAAATCTGTCAAAACAGACCAGCAGGTAAAGACGAAATTTTTCGAAGACCTTCTGTTGCTCAAATCAAAAGGTGTTGAACTAAATAAAGTTAGATAATAACCAGGGGCAGAAGCACAAACATTCAAGTCTCAAAAGGACGTTCAGAGATTTTACACGAATATTTATGGTGAAGCATAGAAATCTGTTTCGGGACAGTAACTTTCCCAATCATTACTTCTCTCTCATTAGAGGTTACTCTTGGCACAAAAAGCAAATAAAAAGGATATGGAGCGGCTATTACTGAAGAAATAACTTCCAAGACTCATCTAAAACTTTTGGGTTATCTCCCAATAAGTACTTTTCTTTAACCCCTTTAAGTTAGGCATGATAGTTTGAGAAGATGCTCACATAGGAAATATGAATTGAAGTAAAAGAGAGCATCAAGAAGCAATTCAAAACACATTTAAGTCTAACCCACTTCCTGTGCATAGGAATCTTGTAAACAAACAAGTAATGAAATCACAAAGCAACAAGCATAGGAAAGCAAAACAAGTGCAACTTCAAAATTTTCAATATAAAGAGGGGAAACTTAATATTGTTGAGACACATAAAACCATGTTTCCCTCTCTCATAATAACTTTCAGTAGCATCATGAATAAAATTGACAATATAACTATCACACGAAACATTCTTATCATGAGCCACATGCATAAAAGAATTAATACTCCCCACATAAACATAGTCATTCGTATTGATTGTAGTCGGAGCAAATTCAACAAAATAGCTATCATTATTCTTTTCATCACCATAATCATCAAATATAGGAGGCATAGTTTAATCATAATTAATTTCCTCCTCAATAGTAGGTGGACTAAAAATATCATAATCATCATTGCAATCATCATATATTGGAGGTATAGTATCATCATAAGAAATAGAATAGTTATCTTCCAAAGTGTGTTCATTTGTAAAGATATAATCATTGGAAGGATCATGGATATCACTAATAGTATAGCAATTATTAATATCATCATTTTCAGAATTGGTAAGGAAGAGATTTTCAATATCAAAAGTAGTGTGCTTTTCCCAATCATGATCACTACTATAGGTAATAGGCATAGGAACATCATCGAGTTCAGACTCATCAAAAACTATAATAGGAGCAACATGCTTAGGGGAAAATACCGTTTCCTCTCTTATTTTACTCCTCCTTTTCTTCATTTTCTTCTTCTCTTTAGGAGGGAGAGGCTTGAAAGGAAGCTTCTCCATATACCCTGGTTCATTGTTAGAGAAAATAGAAGAAACTTTGGAGGATTCCTCCTTTTCATTAATAAGACCAAAACACATATTAGTCATGTCATATTTTGGTAAGATCTCATCTTTTATAATATTTTGTATGTAAGTATTTGTGTGGAAATTATCAACACAATAAAGATGACAACCATGCATGACACTATTCATATGAAAAGCACCCATATCTACCAAAGAGGTTTTTCTTGATAACTCTTCACACCCAAAAAATAATGTAAGTTGATCATGCTGATTAGGAGTGATCATGTCATCACAATACAAACTTGCAGTACTCATTGGATTAGAAGGGCTATTATTATGGCCTGAGAATTGAAAATTGAAATGACCCACTTCAAAGCAAAGTTCACAAATAGAAGGATAAAGGGCACAAACTTTTTTACCAAGATCATTTAAAGCCCTATACCACATTCTAGTTTTTTCATTCCTGTGGGTGATACAATATTCTTCTTCCATTTGATTATTCTCACAAGGTCTATGTATTCCACAAAAATTAACATGCTTATAAGAAATAGTACTTTCAGAGGTTTGAGCATGTTCATTGCTATCCTTAATAACAATTTCATTATCCCTGCAAGTGTCTTTAAAAGGCTCATGATACATGTCCCATTTTTTTAGGAGCATTAATATGAGAAGCAAAGGTTCTAAAACAATCAATAAGAATTTGAGGATCAAGACCATATTTAGCACTAAGCTCTTGAAAATCAGCAGTTTCAGCGAAAGACTTAATGCATTCATACTCATAGTTTATACCTGGTTCTTTACCTTTGGTGTTATCCCAATCTTCTGTATTGCTTTGAATTGTTTCAAGGAGATCCCACTTAGCTTTAACCTCCTTACTTGTGAAGGATCCCTCTAAACAAGTATCTAGATAGTCCTTGTAATGTCCTGAAAGCCTTGCATAGAAATTATTAATAACAATATTCCTAGGGAGCTCATGAATGGGACATTTGAGCATTAGTGACTTCAATCTCCCCCATGCTTGGGCAATACTTTCTCCATCATGAGGACGAAAATTATAAATATAATTCCTATCTTTATGAATTTCATGAGGAGGATAAAATTTAGAGTAAAAGAGAGATTCAAGTTCCTCCCACTCAAAATGATGAGGATCATCTAGTAGCTCATACCACTCCCTTGCTTTGCCCTTAAGTGAAATAGGGAATAGCTTCCTCTTAACCTGGTTCATTGAAATACCTGCACACTTGAACAACTCGCATAATTCATGTATAAAGAGTAAATGATCACTAGGATGGACAGTTCCATCTCCAAAATAGCAGTCATTCATAACACGTTCAACAATTTTTATAGGTATTTTAAAAGGGATGCTTTTAGTATGTGGAGTTAAGATATCACAAGTATCATTAGAATTACCACATATGGGAGATAAAGTATCATCAAAGCAAATTTTCTTCTTCAAAGCCGGGGAACTAAAAAGATCATTTTCATAAAGACCAACATCCCTAAGCTTAGACGTTTCCATAGCATTAGTAACAAAGGTGTTCAAAAGATTTATACAAATAACATTGCTATTAGCATGCAAAGAAAGTTCCATGGGTTTTTAATTTTCTTTTCGGACAATTCATGTTCTATATTAGGAAAAATACTAAAAAGCTCTCTAATTTTGTTGTTGTTTTCCATCAAGCCTAACTGGTGAAAACAAGAAACAAAAAGACAAAATTGCAGAATATAAAGGAAATAACTTCGAGCACTCACACCGGAGGATGTGAATACCTTTTACCTTACCTCCCCGGCAACGGTGCCAGAAAATAGGCATTTGCCATGGGAGGTTCTTCTTCTTTAATCCTCCGATGTGAATACCTTTTACCTTACCTCCCCGGCAACGGCGCCAGAAAATAGCTTGATGTATACGCACTTCTATTCTTGTAGATACTTGTTGGGCCTCCAAGTGTAGAGGTTTGTAGAATAGCAGCAAGTTTTCCCTTAAGTGGATCACCCAAGGTTTATCGAACTCAGGGAGGAAGTGGTCAAAGTTATTCCCTCTCAAGCAATCCTGCAATCAAGATACAAGAAGTCTCTTGTGTCCCCAACACACCCAATACACTTGTCCGGTGTATAGGTGCACTAGTTTGGCGAAGAGATAGTGAAATACAAGTGGTATGGATATAAAAAAATGGTGCTAGAAAATAGCTTGACGGCGTGGAAAAGACTAAAGTAAAATGGAAATAAAGATGGAAGCAAGCAAACATGTAACAGATCTAGTAGCAAACAGTGTTTCAGTGCTTAGAAACAAGGCCTAGGAATCATACTTTCACTAGTGGACACTCTCTCATATAAATATCTTCTCTTTATGATACTACTCTCTGGTTGGATACTCTAATCAATGGTAGGGCTATAACAACACACCTCAAAGTTCATCTTTCCCATCTAGAAAACCCCATATTGTCACCTTGAGTACTAGATGAGTCCAACAAACACCACAATTTTGATAAAGACATCCAACTCCAAATATAACTCATAACAAGTATTTGTAATCTCTAGCCTAAGTGCCACCATGTTGTGCACGCTGTTAGTTTCACACACATGGGGAGAGCAGAGATCTATTAAAGCACTTGAGTAGCAAGGTAGATCTATAGATTACAAGCTCATGACCTCAATAAGATCATGCATAGAGAGAGATGAACACATAGCTACCGGGAGAACCCTTAGCCTCGAGAGAGAACTACTCCCTCCTCATCATGGGAATCAGCAATGGTGATGGAGATGGTGGTGGAGATCGATGGAGATGGATCCGGGGGCACTTCCCCCCCCCCCCTAGCAGGGTGCCAGAACAGAGACTTTTTGTCCCCCGAATCCCCCCTTCGGTGGCGGCGGCGCTGCGGAACTTTTCATGGCTGGAGGCTTGATGATCCAGGGTTTATGCCTCGGGAGGCTTCTTATAGGCCAGAGGGCAAGGTTGGTGGGCGGCCAGGGGGCCCACACGATGCCCTGGCGTGGCCTAGGGGGCCCCCGCCATGGGGTGGTGTGGCCACTCTGTGGCCCCTCTCCGATTCTCCTTCTGGCTCCGTGAGTCTTCTGGGAAAATATCAACTTTGGCTTTTGTCCGGTCCAATTCCGAGAATATTGATTTTCTGACTTTCCTAGAACCAAAAACAGCAAAAAACAGGCAACTGGCACTGTGGCACTTGTTAATAGGTTAGTCCAAGAAATCATATGAAAAGTACTCCAAAGTGTGGACAAAACATAAGAAAGTAGATAAAACCAAGCATGGAACATCAAAAATTATAGATACATTTGCAATGTATCAACATCCCCAAGCTTAACTCCTGCTCATCCTCGAGTAGGTAAGTGATAAAAATAAAGAATAATTTTTGAGGTGACATGCACCATCATAAACTTGATCAAAGTATTTGTAAAACATTCAAAGTTGGGATCATAGTACTTCAAACATAACATGAAATACAAAGTTCTAGCAATAAGACAAAGAAACTATGATGCAACATGAAAAGGCACGAACAAAAGATTCATGAATAGCAATGCTTTGCAAGACGTTTGTTTGTTTCACATAAAGAAAACATAGCATAATAGTATTCAGCTTGTCCCTCATAGAGTAGCAAATATAAATGCATAGGACACATTCAAAGTTCATAAGAGTGACTAGATACAAATAGTTTAAAACAAGCAATATCAAGGTATGCATCAATCAACTAGTCTGGGGACAATGCACATAGAACTAAGAATGGCCACTATGCTCTCAAAGTAGGTGCATAAAGGTAGAAGGTGGAGACTGAATGTAATGGTGGAAGAAAGGCCTTCATAGAAGGAAGTAGGCATTAAAGTCTCATAAAGAGCTTCCAAAAATTATGGTACTTAATAGCTTTCAGCTCTCATTGCCCTTATCATAAGCATCTTGAAGGTGATTAAGGTTAAAGTGACACAACTAAGAGGATATGCTTGACAAGTTATAAGCCGAAATCTCATGCCCCTTACTTACGAAGACTGAACCTCATGCTACTCAACTTTAGTCACGAGTAAGCTCTCGTCATTGTAAGTACATATGTATCATAAAGAACCGCCAACTGGGTACCCCTTGCACATGATACAGGAGCTATCCCATAATCAAAATGACAAGGCAAGCAGACAATGAGCATCTCAGCGATCTTTTTATTTGCTATTTGCATAGGTTTTTATTGAGGATGCTTCATAGAGTGCTCATTATGTTGATGCTGCAAGTTTCCACCATGATTAGGTATGGCTTAGGCTAGCGGCCCAGGCGTTTCTCTAACACACATACAAACTCCATGATCTTACAAGTTCCACTTTTATTTCACACCGCCGGGATCCGTAAGCAAAAGAACATGATATCAATGGGGTACAAAGTACAAGTGCAATATTGAAAGCGTTCCCCATGAAACATGGTTCTGCTAATTTCAACTTATAAAGCACAAGCATATACACAACAAAGAAGGACCCAATGGTTCAAGTTTATTAAATGCAAAAAAGTAAAGTGTGCCATAAAGTTCGTGAGAGCTTTAATCACTAATTTTCACATAACAAGTTTTATTTGGAAGGTAAACAAAAGCATGAATATACTTGGAATAGCATAGCTAGTAGGTAGGTATGGTGGACTCTTTGGAATTACTTGGTTTAGGGAGTTGGATGCATGAGTGGAACTCATACTTGGTTACGGAGGCTAGCAAAAGACTGGGAGCGACAAACTAAGAGAGCAATAATGGCCATAATCAAGCAGAGCGACAAAAAATCATTGATCAAAGCATAAAGTGATACTACAAGTTGAAAACTAAAGGATCATCAAGGCTATGGTGACTTGGGATAGTCATAACATGGTGTGAGCATGCGCGAAGTCAACCCAAATAAAGCATCAAAGGAGAATACCATAATACTATGCTTTAATATGCTAAAACAACGCATGATCCTTCCAAGGCACATTAAGCAATCTCAATTGTTTATAACAAGTCATGCTACAGCAAAGAATACTAAGCCTAAAGCTAAAACAATATCAAGCATAACATGACAAAGCATATGCCACAGTCAAAAACAAGCTCGCTTTAACACTTAAGCATGGACTTTCCTACTCTTTTCCAATCCAAACCAAACTATTTGAAAACCAATGTATGAAAGAGGGGGTCCAACCAATTTATTCAATCAAACTAAGAAAACCAAGCAAATGAAAAAACAAAAGGAAAACAAAAAATAAGACGCTCCAAGAACAACACAACTGTGCATGACACAATAAAAATGAAGTGTTTGGAAGAAACCGGAGATTTTTATTGATGAAGAAGGGGATGCCTTGGGCATCCCCAAGCTTTGATGCTTGTACTTCTTAGATATTTCTCGGGGTGACACACGTGGCATCCCCAAGATTGAGCTTTAGTCCATCCTTCATCTCATTACTCATTCCTTCCATACACCTAAATTTTTTCCTTCATACAAAACTTCACACAATCTTTATTAGCAACATTAGTGCACTCAAGATAAATAAGTCTTAAGGTTCAGTTCCAACACCAAATAAACTTCCATTAGAACACTAGATACTGTAGCACTTCCCTCAAAAAGCTCAATTCCCCAAAATAACTCAAAAAGGAACCAACAAGAAGCAAATGCAGAAAATGGCAGAAATCTGTCAAAACAGACCAGCAGGTAAAGACGAAATTTTTCGAAGACCTTCTGTTGCTCAAATCAAAAGGTGTTGAACTAAATAAAGTTAGATAATAACCAGGGGCAGAAGCACAAACATTCAAGTCTCAAAAGGACGTTCAGAGATTTTACACGAATATTTATGGTGAAGCACAGAAATCTGTTTCGGGACAGTAACTTTCCCAATCATTACTTCTCTCTCATTAGAGGTTACTCTTGGCACAAAAAGCAAATAAAAAGGATATGGAGCGGCTATTACTGAAGAAATAACTACCAAGACTCATTTAAAACTTTTGGGTTATCTCCCAATAAGTACTTTTCTTTAACGCCTTTAAGTTAGGCATGATAGTTTGAGAAGATGCTCACATAGGAAATATGAATTGAAGTAAAAGAGAGCATCAAGAAGCAATTCAAAACACATTTAAGTCTAGCCCACTTCCTGTGCATAGGAATCTTGTAAACAAACAAGTAATGAAATCACAAAGCAACAAGCATAGGAAAGCAAAACAAGTGCAACTTCAAAATTTTCAATATAAAGAGGGGAAACTTAATATTGTTGAGACACATAAAACCATGTTTCCCTCTCTCATAATAACTTTCAGTAGCATCATGAATAAAATTGACAATATAACTATCACACGAAACATTCTTATCATGAGCCACATGCATAAAAGAATTAATACTCCCCACATAAACATAGTCATTCGTATTGATTGTAGCCGGAGCAAATTCAACAAAATAGCTATCATTATTCTTTTCATCACCATAATCATCAAATATAGGAGGCATAGTTTAATCATAATTAATTTCCTCCTCAATAGTAGGTGGACTGAAAATATCATAATCACCATTGCAATCATCATATATTGGAGGTATAGTATCATCATAAGAAATAGAATAGTTATCTTCCAAAGTGTGTTCATTTGTAAAGATATAATCATTGGAAGGATCATGGATATCACTAATAGTATAGCAATTATTAATATCATCATTTTCAGAATTGGTAAGGAAGAGATTTTCAATATCAAAAGTAGTGTGCTTTTCCCAATCATGATCACTACTATAGGTAATAGGCATAGGAACATCATCGAGTTCAGACTCATCAAAAACTATAATAGGAGCAACATGCTTAGGGGAAAATACCGTTTCCTCTCTTCTTTTACTCCTCCTTTTCTTCATTTTCTTCTTCTCTTTAGGAGGGAGAGGCTTGAAAGGAAGCTTCTCCATATACCCTGGTTCATTGTTAGAGAAAATAGAAGAAAATTTGGAGGATTCCTCCTTTTCATTAATAAGACCAAAACACATATTAGTCATGTCATATTTTGGTAAGATCTCATCTTTTATAATATTTTGTATGTAAGTATTTGTGTGGAAATTATCAACACAATAAAGATGACAACCATGCATGACACTATTCATATCAAAAGCACCCATATCTACCAAAGAGGTTTTTCTTGATAACTCTTCACACCCAAAAAATAATGTAAGTTGATCATGCTGATTAGGAGTGATCATGTCATCACAATACAAACTTGCAGTACTCATTGGATTAGAAGGGCTATTATTATGGCCTGAGAATTGAAAATTTAAATGACCCACTTCAAAGCAAAGTTCACAAATAGAAGGATAAAGGGCACAAACTTTTTTACCAATATCATTTAAAGCCCTATACCACATTCTAGTTTTTTCATTCCTGTGGGTGATACAATATTCTTCTTCCATTTGATTATTCTCACAAGGTCTATGTATTCCACAAAAATTAACATGCTTATAAGAAATAGTACTTTCAGAGGTTTGAGCATGTTCATTGCTATCCTTAATAACAATTTCATTCTCCCTGCAAGTGTCTTTAAAAGGCTCATGATACATGTCCCATTTTTTTAGGAGAATTAATATGAGAAGCAAAGGTTCTAAAACAATCAATAAGAATTTGAGGATCAAGACCATATTTAGCACTAAGCTCTTGAAAATTAGCAGTTTCAGCGAAAGACTTAATGCATTCATACTCATAGTTTATACCTGGTTCTTTACCTTTGGTGTTATCCCAATCTTCTGTATTGCTTTGAATTGTTTCAAGAAGATCCCACTTAGCTTTAACCTCCTTACTTGTGAAGGATCCCTCTAAACAAGTATCTAGATAGTCCTTGTAATGTCCTGAAAGCCTTGCATAGAAATTATTAATAACAATATTCCTAGGGAGCTCATGAATGGGACATTTGAGCATTAGTGACTTCAATCTCCCCCATGCTTGGGCAATACTTTCTCCATCATGAGGATTAAAATTATAAATATAATTCCTATCTTTATGAATTTCATGAGGAGGATAAAATTTAGAGTAAAAGAGAGATTCAAGTTCCTCCCACTCCAAATGATGAGGATCATCTAGTAGCTCATACCACTCCCTTGCTTTGCCCTTAAGTGAAATAGGGAATAGCTTCCTCTTAACTTGGTTCATTGAAATACCTGCACACTTGAACAACTCGCATAATTCATGTATAAAGAGTAAATGATCACTAGGATGGACAATTCCATCTCCAAAATAGCAGTCATTCATAACACGTTCAACAATTTTTATAGGTATTTTAAAAGGGATGCTTTCAGTATGTGGATTTAAGATATGACAAGTATCATTAGAATTACCACATGTGGGAGATAAAGTATCATCAAAGAAATTTTCTTCTTCAAAGCTGGGGAACTAAAAAGATCATTTTCATAAACACCAACATCCCCAAGCTTAGACGTTTCCATAGCATTAGTAACAAAGGTGTTCAAAAGATTTATACAAATAACATTGCTATTAGCATGCAAAGAAAGTTCCATGGGTTTTTTAATTTTCTTTTCAGACAATTCATGTTCTATATTAGGAAAAATACTAAAAAGCTCTCTAATTTTGTTGTTGTTTTCCATTACGCCTAACTAGTGAAAACAAGAAACAAAAAGACAAAATTGCAGAATCTAAAGGAAATAACTTCGAGTACTCACACCGGAGGATGTGAATACCTTTTACCTTACCTCCCGGTAATGGCGTTAGAAAATAGGCATTTGCCGTGGGAGGTTCTTCTTCTTTAATCCTCCGATGTGAATACCTTTTACCTTACCTCCTCGGCAATGGTGCCAGAAAATACCTTGATGTCTACGCACTTCTATTCTTGTAGACAGTTGTTGGGCCTCCAAGTGCAGAGGTTTGTAGAACAGCAACAAGTTTTCCCTTAAGTGGATCACCCAAGGTTTATCGAACTCAGGGAGGAAGTGGTCAAAGTTATTCCCTCTAAAGCAATCCTGCAATCAAGATACAAGAAGTCTCTTGTGTCCCCAACACACCCAGTACACTTATCCGGTGTATAGGTGCACTAGTTCGGCGAAGAGATAGTGAAATACAAGTGGTATGGATATAAAACAATGGTGCTAGAAAATAGCTTGACGGTGTGGAAAAGACTTAAGTAAAATTGAAATAAAGATGGAAGCAAGCAAACATGTAACAGATCTAGTAGCAAACAGTGTTTCAGTGCTTAGAAACAAGGCCTAGGGATCATACTTTCACTAGTGAACACTCTCTCATATAAATATCTTCTCTTTATGATACTACTCTTAACTACTCTCCGGTTGGATACTCTAATCGATGGTAGGGCTATAACAACACACCTCAAAGTTCATCTTTCCCATCTAGAAAACCCCACACTGTCACCTTGAGTACTAGATGAGTCCAACAAACACCACAATTTCATAAAGACATCCAACTCCAAATATAACTCATAACAAGTATTTGTTGCTGGAGATATTCCCAAGAGGCAATAATAAAAGTGGTTATTATTATATCTTTGTGTTTATGACAATTGTTTACATCCCAGGCTATAATTGTATGATAAGGAAACGCTAATACATGTGTGTTTTGTAAACGTAAATGAGTCCCTAGTAAGCCTCTTGTTGAACTAGCTTGTTGATTAATAGATGATCATGGTTTCCTGGTCATGGACATTGGATGTCATTAATAACAAGGTTATATCATTAGGAGAATGATGTGATGGACACACACCCGTAGTAAGTGTAGCATAAGATCAAGTCATTAAGTTCGTATTGCTACAAGCTTTCAAATGCATAGTAACCTAATCCTTTGACCATGAGGTTATGTTAATCACCATCACCGGATGGGTACTTTGATGACATGAAACACCACTTCGTAACTGGGTGGTCATAAAGGTGTCGTTGGGTATTCTGAAAGTATGTGTTGAAGCGCATGGACCAAGATTGGGATTTGTCCATCCATATGACGGATAGATATGCTCTGGGCACTCTCGGTGGAATGTCATCTAGTTAGCTTGCAAGCATGTGACTAGGTCACAAGGGATGACATATCATGGAACGAGTAAAGAGTACTTGTCAGTAACGAGGTAGAACTAGGTATGGAGATACCGACGATCAAACCTTGGATAAGTAGAGTATCGCGTGACAAAGGGAATTGGTTTCGTATGTTAATGGTTCTATCGATCACGAAGTCATCGTTGAGTATGTGGGAGCCGTTATGGATCTCCAGATCCCGCTGATGGTTATTGATCGGAGAGGTGTCTCCATCATGTCTACATATTCACGAACCGTAGGGTGACACACTTAAGGTTCGATGTTGTTTAGGTAGATATGGAATATGTGTTGGAGACCGAATGTTGTTCGGAGTCCCGGATTGGATCTGAGACATCACGAGGAGATCCGGAATTGTCCGGAGAATAAGATTCATATAATGGAGATCATTTTCTAAGTTAGGAAATGTTCCGGAGTATTTATATGGGGATTCTAGAAGATTTTAGAATGTTCCGGAAGGTTCTAGAAGATTTTTTGGAGTTTACTTGAAAACCAAGAAAGGATAAAAGGATAAAGGGAAAATTAAAAGGGAAACTTGGGGGGGAAGGACTCTCCCCCCAAGCTCCCTTGTGCGCCGGCCCTAGGGGGTGGGCCTAGGGGTGGGAACCCTAGGCCGCACCCCTCCCTCTATATATAGAGGGGTGGAGGCGCCACCCCCCCTTGCTCGTCAACTCTTGCCCCTAGCCGCCTCTCTCCTCCTCCTTCCTTCTGCTCAGGCTTAGGCGAAGCCCTGCAGAATCCTCTACTCCACCACCACCACCACGCCGTCGTGCTGCTGGGATTCCGTGGAGAGATCTACTACCTCTGTTGCTCGCTGGAACGGGGAGAGGAAGGTCTGCTTCGACTCCGCACGTGTGACCGACTGCGGAAGGCGCTGCCGGAACGCGGCGCCGGAAGGATCGTCCACTCGATCTTGAGATCGGCAAGTGATCGACTACATCAACCACGAGATCCAATCTCGTAACGCTTTCGGGTCTACAAGGGTTAGTACAAATATATCTCGTTGCACATGTCTAATAGATTAGATCTTGGTTTATCTAGATTAGATCTGGGTTTTGTTTGTTCTTGCGGTAGAATTTTTTTGTTTTCCATGCTACGAACCCAACATTTGTAATCTCTAGCCTAAGTGCCACCATGGTGTGCACGCTGTCACTTTCACACAAATGGGGAGAGCAGAGATCTATTAAAACACTTGAGTAGCAAGGTAGATCTATAGATTACAAGCTCATGACCTCACTAAGATCATGCATAGAGAGAGAGATGAACACATAGCTACCGGTAGAACCCTTAGCCTCGAGAGAGAACTACTCCCTCCTCATCATGGGAATCAGCAATGGTGATGGAGATGGTGGTGGAGAACGATGGAGATGGCTCCGGGGGCACTTCCCTATCCCGACAGGGTGCCGGAACAGAGACTTTCTGTCCCCCGAATCTCCCCTTCGGTGGCGGCGGCGCTGCGGAACTTTTCGTGGCTAGAGGCT
Source organism: Avena eriantha (assembly GCA_910589775.1). Classification (NCBI taxonomy): domain Eukaryota; kingdom Viridiplantae; phylum Streptophyta; class Magnoliopsida; order Poales; family Poaceae; genus Avena; species Avena eriantha. Next base: position 111,148,682 of record OU342741.1, read on the forward strand.
TGATGATCTAGGGTTTATGCCTCGGGAGGCTTCTTATAGGCCAGAGGGCAAGGTCGGTGGGCGGCCAGGGGGCCCACACCATGCCCTGGCGCGGCCTGGGGGGAACCGCGCCATGGGGTGGTGTGGCCACCCTGTGGCCCCTCTCCGACTCTCCTTCTGGGTCCGTGAGTCTTCCGGGAAAATATCAACTTTGGCTTTTGTCCGGTCCAATTCCGAGAATATTGATTTTCTGACTTTCCTGGAACCAAAAATAGCAGAAAACAGGCAACTGCCACTGTGGCACTTGTTAATAGGTTAGTCCAAGAAATCATATGAAAAGTACTCCAAAGTGTGGACAAAACATAAGAAAGTAGATAAAACCAAGCATGGAACATCAAAAATTATAGATACATTTGCAATGTATCAGAGAGAAAAATCGCGGCGCGCCGTCGCCAGATGCCCGCGTGGCAGAGGGCACTGCGCCGGTACGCGGCGGCCAGCCTGTACTAGCCGGCGGTGTTCAAGGAGCGGAAGGCCAAGATTGGCAACCGCATCGTTGATAGGCGCGTGGTGCACCGGGATCTCCGCAACCAAGAAGGGCGGGAGAGGTTCTGGTCCATCCCTGGACGGACCAAGTACACTATCATTGCCGCCTCTCGACGTGAAGAGGTGGTCCGTCTCGCGAACAATGCGGACATCGTGGAGGTTCCGTTCGACAGCGATGAGGAAGCCGGCGGCTCAGAGGACAGTGGCAGCGGAAGTGAAATTGTTGACTAGTGGTTGAATTAATGTAGGATGTGAATCACACCTTTGTTTAGAATAATTTGTGGTTGAAGTAATGAAATGCCTCGATTTAGATCTCTGTCTCGATTAATTTGTGGAAGAATTTGTGATTTAGATCAATTGCTGCCTCGATTTAGATCTCTGTTCCGGATTGGGAACATGACCGTGGACCAAAGACACATTTTCTACTAGTGTATTCTGACATTGGTGGTTTGTTTAAACGTAATTTACATAGATTGTGCCGCATGCAAATGGCACAACCACAATTTATAAAGTGGAAGCACGTACACCCGGTTACTAGAGATCCGGGAGCTTCGCCAGATGCAGGGGATGCAGGAGAAGAGAGGCGGTGAGATAGACAAGCTCAAGATTAGGCCAGAAAGTGGTACCGATTTCCTCCTCATCTCGGCATTATTGGTGAGAACATTGATGTTTATGTTGCCACGTCGTTGTGCAACAGCTGAAATAAGTTGCTGCTTCGTGGAGTGTGGCAGGTGAAATAATTTATTTCTGTGCCACTTACATTCCGTCGTATTTGGAGACCTCCTACCCCTCAGCAATTGTGGAACCGGTGGATCCTTGTTTTTAGATAGCAGTGGCATAATCACAATTTCGGATTCAACTACTAACTCGGGCGTTTCCAAACCCTAAGTCGCGGTACATTTTACTCAGAGAACGTGGGTAGATTGTTTCTCCCAGCAATGTGCCACACACAGAGCGATCAGAATTTAACAGAATTACATATATAGGTTCAAGTTCAACACATTACTATGCATCTTCATTGCCAGCAGCCTTCTTCCGCAGCCTGGGTGCCAAGCCTTCACGTCCAATGGCTTCTTCATTTCATGCCTTCTTCCTCTTCCTCGGTGCCAATTTTCTTAGCTTCACGTACTCTGCATCACCAGGACAATGGGCACTAGAATCGTGTCCAGCATCATCTTTCCACTCCTTTTTAATTTCTTTGAGCAGCAAAATGACATCTTTCCACTCGTTTTTAATTTCTTCGGGCAGCAAAATGACTGACCCGGCAGTCATGTTTCTAACCTTGCGGCGCTTCCTGTCAAAGAAACAAGACTGTTGCATAACTTCCCAATATCTACAGAGTAAATAAAACAAAAATTACAATTCAGCACAAACATGCGAACCCCAAGAGACATTTGCTTACCAGGAGCTAATTGGGTTCGAGCAACCACCCTGTCCAAGAATAGAAGGGCGGCTCCCAGTTGCAGCAGCTTCCACATCCAGTACATCACATTTCAGCTCAAACATGGTAGCCGAAGCATACCTTTTCATCAACCCAATTAGCTGACTGTCACACGTTATAGGAACCATGATGCCACGTTCATCCATGAAGCTGAACTTTGCAGTCTGCTTCGGCCATAATTCAACATGATTACACAGAGCAGCAACCATACCAGATATAGTGCAGATCTGCGCAGGCGCTTCTTCCATCGTGAAACAATGGTGTCCATACCTCTTGCCCTTAGAGTCGTACCTATAGAGGACTACCGTAACTAGGTAAGGGGGGTCCGCGCAGATCCCACTTGACAGAAAACTATGGACAAAATATGTTTGTCAGCGTTGGGCTAACAAACAATTTGAGGTTCAGTAGCCAGCTAGCAGTTGTAACTAGTGAGAATAGCAAAGAGAAGGGTAGCTCACCCGCTTGTAGATAGAAATTCTTCATTCTTGATAGTACGATCTGCCATCCTCCGAGCTGCTCGGCTCGTCGGCGGCGGAGGCGGGCTAGAGCCTCGCAACGGCGGCTACGGCATGCGCCATTGGAGCATGGGATCAGCGACTGGGCGCAACAACTTGGCGCTGGAAGTCAAATGTCGGAAGGGATCGTCCTGCCTAGAGGGTGGATTCCGACGCCGCCGGTGCTAGGGGAAAGCTGGGAATGGATTTGTGAAATTGGTCAACACATCCAATCCACTTAGCTGCTCGATTTGCCTAAGAGGTTGCCGTGTTGGTGCCCGCGTCACGGACAAATGACCGAGATAAGGGTCCCGACCGTCTACTTCACGGGGCAGTTTAACGGAATGTTTGAATTTGGCAGGGGGTGAGATGAGTTTGCCGCAAAATGGCCCCTCTCAGTAGTTGGCGACCCAACTTTTCGAAATGCGGTAATTTCAAGCAACTTAGGTACCACCATGCGCTGGCCTGCCAACTTTGGTGCCGCAGACGAACAAGCCCCGGATCATGATGTATCCAACGGTGGTTGGCCATGATCCATGTGACATACATCTCGAACAATCAGAGCGCTAGCCAAACTGAGACATGAGAGAGGGGAAAAGTGAGGAAAACTTTAGCGGGAGTGGATAAGTGAGGAAAACTTTAGCGGGAGGGGAAAACTGAGGAAAACTTTAGCGGGAGGGGAAAACTAAGTAGAGCTAAGGAAAACAAGGGCGCTCGGATAAAAAATGACTAAGGGAAATTCAAGATTTTGGCATAACAAATGGAAAATGTATTATTTGAACAAAATAATCCATCTTGCGGACATTATATTATTTGCAACTCAAATATACACAAGTGTGCCAAATTTGGCCTCATTTAGACAAAGTATGTTTTAAGATGGGTTATCTTGGAGGTTGACTGAGTAGAAAGCCATGCATCTTCATAGCTAGTACCTCATTCCAAGAAGTTGTTTAGGGGAGAAGTCCATTTCTCTTTATTTCCTTTTCCTTTATTATTCATGCTAGGTTTTCGTTAACATAACAAGACTCCATGCGAAGGTTGCACTATATTTTGACTTCTTTTTTGAATTAAACTAACCCTAAAACCATTTATTTGAATTTAATCACTTAGAAAAAGAAAATGTGGCTGATTACAAGTAAATCCAAAATTTCCAATTTCATATGGTAAATCAATCTAGGATACACAAGTGTGCCAAATTTTGGATCAATTGGTCAACGTTTTCTATGGTTTAAGCCATGAACTAGCTAAACCCCATGTGTTGACCACATGTCGAGGGCAAAACTGAGCAGTGCTAAGCAACTAGGTGCATGACAATAGAAACTTGCAATAACACATACATTATGGGGTTATCCAACATACAAACTTGGAAGCGTCACAAACATTGACAGTAGTTCAAATTCAATACAAACATTGACAGTAGTTCAAATTCATCATACAAATTCAAATTAATAATTCAAATTCATTTTTCTTGCTGCTAGTGTTTTTCGCTGAAATATTCTCAGAGTTCACCACCTTGCTCTGGGTGATCCTGGCTGGAATATTCTTGGAGTCCACCATCAGCTTCTTCCGTTTGTTTCCTTTGTTCTTTTTCTCTACATCGAATGAATCAAGTGCTTCAATCTGTCGTACAATTGGTTCAACCACGTTTCGATTCATTGGTTCATACGGTTCAAAACGCATTAGCATCATTTCTTCAATATCCTTTTGTGTAATTCCTTTACTTTTGAACTCTGCTTCCAATGAATAAATTGCTTCAATCTCCCATGCATTTTGTGCAATCTCCCCTTAATTTGGTTCAATCTCCTCTCGATCCATTGGTTCTGTTGCCCCTGCATCTGGTTCAATCTCCCCTGCATTTGGTTCAATATCCTCTACATCTGGTTCAATCTCCTCTCGATTCGTTGGTTCAGTCTGTAATGTATCCATTGCTCCATTCTCCTCTCGTTCAGATACTTCATTCTCATCTGTATTTGTTGCTCCCGCCTGATCATCCATTCCATAAGATGGGTCCATTGCAGTTTTACAAAGCCTAGCAATGTGCCCTAGGATCCCACAACGTTTGCACTTATGTCGTCAAGGTGGTGTGATGTCTACGCACTTATATTCTTGTAGACAGTTGTTGGGCCTCCAAGTGTAGAGGTTTGTAGAACAACAGCAAGTTTTCCGTTAAGTGGATCACCCAAGGTTTGTCGAACTCAGGGAGGAAGTGGTCAAAGGTATTCCCTCTCAAGCAATCCTGCAATCAAGATACAAGAAGTCTCTTGTGTCCCCAACACACCCAATACACTTGTCAGGTGTATAGGTGCACTAGTTCGGCGAAGAGATAGTAAAATACAAGTGGTATGGATAATTATAAGTGGTAACGGTGATAGAAAATAACTTGATGGTGTGGAAGAGACTAAATGAAAACTGAAATAAAGATGGAAGCAAGCAAACATATAACAGATCTAGTTGCAAACGGTGTTTCAATGTTTAGAAACAAGGCCTAGGGATCATACTTTCACTAGTGAACACTCTCATATAAATATCTTCTCTTATGATACTACTCTTAACTACTCTCCGGTTGGACACTCTATTCCATGGTAGGGCTATAACAACACACCTCAAAGTAAGTCTTTCCCATATAGAAAACCCCACACTGTCACCTTGAGCACTAGATGGTTCCAACAAACACCACAATTTCATAAAGACATCCAACTCCAAATATAACTCATAACAAGTATTTGTAATCTCTAGCCTAAGTGCCACCATGGTGTGCACGCTGTCACTTTCACACACATGGGGAGAGCAGAGATCTATTAAAGCACTTGAGTAGCAAGGTAGATCTATAGATTACAAGCTCATGATCGCATTAAGATCATGGATAGAGAGAGAGATGAACACATAGCTACCGGTAGAAACCCTTAGCCTCGATGAAGAACTACTCCCTCATCATCATGGGAACCAAAAACGGTGATGAAGATGGTGGTGGAGATCGATGGAGATGGCTCCGGGGGCATTTCCCCGTCCCGGCAGGGAGCCGAAATAGAGACTTTCTGTCCCCCGAATCTCCCCTTCGGTGGCGGCGGTGCTGTGGACCTTTTCGTCGTTGGAGGTCTGAAGATTTAGGGTTTATGCATCGGGATGCTCTTATAGGCGAGAGGGGATACCGAGGCGGTGCCGGAGGGGCCCACACCACCCCCTGGCGCGGCCTGGCCTAGCCCACGCCACCAGGTGGTGTGGCCAGCCCCTGTCCCCTCTCCGTCTCGTCTTTTGGCTCCATGAGTCTTCGGGTAAAATATCGACTTTGGCTTTTGTCCTGTCCAATTCCGAGAATATTGATTTTCTGACTTTCCTAGAACCAAAAATAGCAGAAAACAAGCAACTGGCACTGTGGCTCTTGTTAATAGGTTAGTCCAAGAAATCATATGAAAAGTACTCCAAAGTGTGGACAAAACATAAGAAAGTAGATAAAACCAAGCATGGAACATCAAATATTATAGATACATTTGCAATGTATCAACATCCCCAAGCTTAACTCCTGCTCGTCCTCGAGTAGGTAAGTGATAAAAAGAAAGAACAATTTTTGAGGTGACATGCACCATCATAAGCTTGATCAAAGTATTTGTAAAACATTCAAAGCTAGGATCATAGTACTTCAATCATAACATGAAAGACAAAGTTCTAGCAATAAGACAAAGAAACTATGATGAAACATGAAAAGGCATAAACAAAAGATTCATGAATAACAATGTTTTGCAAGACGTTTGTTTGTTTCACATAAAGAAGACATAGCATAGTAGCATTCAGCTTGTCCCTCATAGAGTAGCAAACATAAATGCATAGGACACCTTCAAAGTTCATAATACTGACTAGATACAAATAGTTTAAAACAAGCAAATCAAGTTATGCATCAATCAACTAGTCTTGGGACAATGCACATAGAACTAAGAATGGCCACTATGCTCTCAAAGTAAGTGCATAAAGGTAGAAGGTGGAGACTCAATATATATAAGTGGAAGAAAGGCCTTTATAGAAGGAAGCAGAGATTCAAGTTTCATAAAGAGCTTCCAAAAATTATGGTACTTAATAGCTTTCAGCTCTCATTGCCCCTATCATAAGCATCTTGAAGGTGATTAAGGTTAAAGTGACACAACTAGGAGGATATGCTTGACAAGTTATAAACCGAAATCTCATGCCCCTTACTTACGAAGACCGAACCTCATGCTACTCAACTTTAGTCATAAGTAAGCTCTTGTCATTGTAAGTACATATGTATCATAAAGAACCGCCAACGGGGTACCCCTTGCACATGATACAGGAGCTATCCCATAATCAAAATGACAAGGCAAGCAGACAATGAGCATCTCATCAATCTTTTTATTTGCTATTTGCATAGGTTTTTATGGAGGATGCTTCATAGAGTGCTCATTATGGTGATGCTGCAAGTTTCCACCATGATTAGGCATGGCTTAGGCTAGCGGCCTAGTCGTTTCTCTAACACACATACAAACTCCATGATCTAACAAGTTCCACTTTTATTTCACACCGCCGGGATCCATAAGCAAAAGAACATGATATCAACGGGGTACAAAGTACAAGTACAATATTGAAAGCGTTCCCCATGATACATGGTTCTGCTAATTTCAACTTATAAAGCGCAAGCATATACGCAACAAAGAAGGACCCAATGGTTCAAGTTTATTAAATGCAGGAAAAGTAAAGTGTGCCATCAAGTTCGTGAGATCTTTAATCACTAGTTTTCTCATAACAAGTTTAATTTGGAAGGTAAACAAAAGCATGAATATACTTGGAATAGCATAAGATAGTAGGTAGGTATGGTGGAATCTTTGGAATAACTTGGTTTAGGGAGTTGGATGCATGAGTGGAACTCATACTTGGTTATGGAGGGTAGCAAAAGACTTGGAGCGACAAACTAAGAGAGCAATAATGGCCATAATCATGCAGAGCGACAAAACATCATTGATCAAAGCATAAAGTGATATTACAAGTTGAAAACTAAAGGATCATTAAGGCTATGGTGACTTTGGATAGTCATAACATGGTGTGAGCATGTGCCAAGTCAACTCAAATAAAGCATCAAAGGAGAATACCACAATACTATGCTTTAATATGCTAAAACAACGCATGATCCTTCCAAGGCACATTAAGCAATCTGAATTGTTTATAACATGTCATGATACAACAAAGAATACTAAGAATAAAGCCAAAACAATATCAAGCATGGCATGACAAAGCACAGGCCATAGTCAAAAACAAGCTCTCTTTACTACTTAAGTATGAACTTTCCTACTCTTTTCTATCCAAACCAAACTATTTGAAAATCAATGTATGAAAGAGGGGGTCCAACCAATTTATTCAATCAAACTAAGAAAACCAAGCAAATGAAAAAACAAAATGAAAACAAAAAATAAGACGCTCCAAGAACAACACAACTGTGCATGAAACAATAAAAATGAAGCGTTTGGAAGAAACCTGGGATTTTTATTGATGAAGAGGGGGGTGCCTTGGGCATCCCCAAGCTTTGACGCTTGTACTTCTTGGATATTTCTTGGGGTGAAACACGTGGCATCCCCAATATTGAGCTTTAGTCCATCCTTCATGTCATTACTCGTTCCTTTCATACACCTGAATTTTTTCCTTCATACAAAACTTCACACAATCTTTATTAGCAACATTAGTGCACTCAAGATAATAAGTCTTTAGGTTTAGTTCTAACACCCATAAAACTTCCATTAAAACACAAGATACTATAGCACTTCCCTCAAAAAGCTCAATTCCCCAAAAGAACTCAAAAAGGAACCAACAAGAAGCAAATGCAGAAAATGGCAGAAATCAGTCAAAACAGACCAGCAGGTAAAGAAGAATTGTTTCGAAGACCGTCTGTTGCTCAAATCGAAAAGTGTTGACTAACGAAAGTTAGATAACAACCTGGGGCAGAAGCATAAAAATTCACGCCTCAAAAGGACGTACAGAGATTTTACACGAATTTTTACGGTGAAGCACAGAAATCTGTTTCGGGACAACAACTTTCCCAATCATTACTTCTCTCTCATTAGAGGTTACTCTTGGCACAAAAACCAAATAAAAAGGATAAGGAGCGGTTATTACTGAAGTAATAACTTCCAAGACTCGTCTAAAACTTTTGGGTTATCTCCCAATAAGTACTTTTCTTTAATGCCTTTAAGTTAGGCTTGATAGTTTGAAAATATGCTCACATAAGGAATATGAATTGAAGTAAAAGAGAGCATCAAGAAGGAAATTCAAAACACATTTAAGTCTAACCCACTTCCTATGCATAGGAATCTTGTAAAGAAACGAGTCATGAAATAACAAAGCAACAAGCATAGGAAAGAAAAACAAGTGCAACTTCAAAAATTTCAATATAAAGAGGGGAAACTTAATATTGTTGAGATACATAAAACCATGTTTCCCTCTCTCATAATAACTTTAAGTAGCATCATGAATAAAATTAACAATATAACTATCACATGAAACATTCTTATCCTGAGCCACGTGCATATAATCATTATTACTCTCCACATATGCATAGTTATTCTTATTAATTGTAGTGGGAGCAAATTCAACAAAATAGCTATAATTATTATTCTCATCACCAAAATCATCAAATATAGGAGGGATATTGTAATCATAATTAATTTTCTCCTCAATAGTAGGTGGACTGAAAATATCATATTCATCATTGTAATCATCATATATTAGAGGTTTGGTATCATCATAAGCAATAGAATAGCTATCTTCCAAAGCTGGGGAACTAAAAAGATCATTTTCATAGAAACTAGCTTCCCCAAGCTTAGACTTTTCCATAGCATTAGTAACAAAGGTGTTCAAAAGATTCATACTAATAACATTGCTATTAGCATGCAAAGAAAGTTCCATGGGTTTTTTAATTTTCTTTTTAGTCAATTCAAGTTCTACCTTAGGAAAAATACTAAAAAGCTCTCTAATTTTGTTGTTGTTTTCCATTAAGCCTAACTAGTGAAAACAAGAAACAAAAAGACAAAATTGCAGAATCTAAAGGAAATAACTTAGAGCACTCACACCGGAGGATGTGAGTACCTTTTACCTTACCTCCCCGGCAACGACGCTAGAAAATAGCTTGATGTCTACGCACGTCTATTCTTGTAGATAGTTGTTGGGCCTCCAAGTGGAGAGGTTTGTAGAACAACAACAAGTTTTCCCTTAAGTGGATCACCCAAGGTTTATCGAACTCAGGGAGGAAGTGGTCAAAGGTATTCCCTCTCAAGCAATCCTGCAATCAAGATACAAGAAGTCTCTTGTGTCCCCAACACACCCAATACACTTGTCAGGTGTATAGGTGCACTCCTTCGGTGAAGAGATAGTAAAATACAAGTGGTATGGATAATTATAAGTGGTAACAGTGATAGAAAATAACTTGATGGCGTGGAAGAGACTAAAGGAAAACTGAAATAAAGATGGAAGCAAGCAAACATGTAACAGACCTAGTTGCAAATGGTGTTTCAATGTTTAGAAACAAGGCCTAGGGATCATACTTTCACTAGTGAACACTCTCATATAAATATCTTCTCCTATGATACTACTCTTAACTACTCTCCGGTTGGACACTCTAATCCATGGTAGGGGTATAACAGCACACCTCAAAGTAAGTCTTTCCCATCTAGAAAACCCCACATTGTCACCTTGAGCACTAGATGGTTCCAACAAACACCACAATTTCATAAAGACATCCAACTCCAAATATAACTCATAAAAAGTATTTGTAATCTCTAGCCTAAGTGCCACCATGGTGTGCATGTTGTCACTTTCACACACATGGGGAGAGCAGTGTTCTATTAAAGCACTTGAGTAGCAAGGTAGATCTATAGATTACAAGCTCATGATCTCATTAAGATCATGCATAGAGAGAGAGATGAACACATAGCTACGGGTAGAACCCTTAGCCTCGAGGAAGAACTACTCCCTCATCATGATGGGAATCAGCAATGGTGATGGAGATGGTTGTGGAGATCGATGGAGATGGCTTCGGGGGCACTTCCCCATCCCTGCAGGGTGCTAGAACAGAGACTTTATGTCCCCCGAATCTCCCCTTCGGTGGCGGCGGCGCTGCAGAACTCTTCGTGGCTGGAGGCTTGATGATTTAGGGTTTATGCATCGGGAGGCTCTTATAGGCGAGAGGGGAGACCAAGGGGGTGCCGGAGGGGCCCACACCACCCCCTGGTGCGCCCTGGCCTAGCCCGCGCCACCAGGTGAGTCTTCCTGTAAAATATCGAATTTGGCTTTTGTCTAGTCCAATTCCGAGAATATTGATTTTCTGACTTTCCTGGAACCAAAAACAGCAGAAAACAGGCAGCTGGCACTGTGGCTCTTGTTAATATGTTAGTCCAAGAAATCATATGAAAAGTACTCCAAAGTGTGGACAAAACATACGAAAGTAGATAAAACCAAGCATGGAACATCAAAAATTATAGATACATTTGCAATGTATCATGGTGCACCAGCCTCTGCAGTAGCTCTCGTCCTATTCTTCCTTGGCCTACCTACTGGTCTAGTAAAAACTAGAGAGTATAACTTGAAGCCTGGATTCACTTCCATCCATTGGTCTTTTACCAACAAGGCTAGAACATTCTGAGCATATACTGCCCTAAATTTGGCAATATAGAAATACTCTGACACATACTGATCAACTTCACCCTCTTCACCTCCTAGAACACCCATGGAAAACAATGCATCTATGCAGGGTTTCCCACGGAGATGCCATTGCCTGCAATGGCATGTCTTGTCAGCCAAACTCATTTGATACCTCCATTGCCTATCTTTATTGTCAGTGTATGTTACCTCAGCCTCCATTCCTTTTCTAATGCATTTCATCTTCAATTATTTTGCCCTGGCATGCAATGTCTTAATCAAAGATGGGGGGATGGATGGCCAACATATATTGTTGATGCAATTCTTTGACACAAATCGATCTTTATCATGATCATCTGCCTAATCTTATCAAATATTTGCCACATCATAAGCCCTTTCAATGACTTTACCTTTGCATTGAAACTCTCTGCAAGGTTACTTGTCACATAGTCCACCTTGCAAATTTCATCGAATTGGCTTCTTGACCACACCATTCCATGATGTGCATCCAAGTACTCCTTCACCGCAGGTTTTTGTTTATACAACACTTCCAAATGATACAAATGCTTCCTCAAACTGCAAGTGTATGAAGCTGGCCATAGGTTGTCAGTATAAAATTTACCCTTGAATTTCTTTGTAAAATTATGCACTAAGTGTCGCATACATTCCCTATGCTCCACTCCGGGGAATACTGCTTCTACAGCTTTCTCCAAACCTTTGCAAGCGTCCGTGTGGATAGAAAGTCCTGGTGGATGACCTATAAGGTCGGGCAAATTCTCTAGAAACCAAGTCCAACTTTCCTCTGACTCAATCTCCAAAACTCCAAAAGCAACAAGGAACATCCAATTGTGGCCATCAACTATAGTAGCCGCTACTAGCTGTCCTTTAAATCTGCCATGAAGAGTTGTTGCATCCACGGCCAAATAAGGCATGCAACTATCCAGAAACCCTTGCCAGCAATCTTTGAAACAAACAAAGGCCCTTCTAAAGCACTCCTCCATTTTCTTCCCTATTATTTTGTACTGAACTGTATGCCTGTATATCTGTACAACACTACTTGGACTAGCCATCTCCACTTCAGTTTTGAAGCTGTAAAGCAACTGAAAACTTTCATTCCATGGACCATTGATCCTATCAAGAGCCATTTACTTTGCATAGAACATCCTCATGTAAGGTACTGTAATATTAAACTTTTCAGAAACTTTTTTATGAGCGATGTTGCACCAAGTGATGGGTTCGCTCTCATCCAATCCATGATTGCATCTGCCAACCACCTAGTCTTTGCTTGTTTTGTTTTGTCCTTTGGCTGCCCCCTTGAGGTGGATAAGAATGTTCGAACTAGTTACCTTTTATCTGAAACATAATGAAAATGTCAGGTACAGTTAACAAATTCTACACAATGATCTAAAATCCACAACTGGTTGTAATACCTGAACCAAACTGCTCCTGAGCATAGTGGACGTGTGCATCCTCCACCTACAGCTCTTGTATGGGCACTTCACTATGAACCTTGTTGGCTCACCCTTAATAACAACATAATCATTATTGGTGCAGATGCAATATGTAGTAATGGCATTACAACAGTCCCGCATCGTTTCAAATACGATGCCTTCTGAAATCTCAGGATCATTCCTGTCCCACTCAATTACGGGCAAGTCCTCACCATCGTACTTGGCTAAAACAAGACTGTCATTGTTCTCCTCGTTCTCTACTTCATCAGTGTCATCAAATTTGGCACCATGGGCCAATTCCTCCGTGTATTGATCCTCTAGTGCCTGAACTGAATCTATCTACCAATTCAGGAAACATCAACTCATCCTCATCACCTAGTGGAGGCTCTCCCTCGGCAAGCTCTGCTTCGTCCTCCACATCGGCCGCACGAGCGATTTGGCTTACACTCGCAGTGCGAACAAATGGTAGTTCTATGGACCTACAAGGAGCACTGGAGCACACACTATTAGGCGAGACAGCAGAGACACATGATGCCCGACCACCTGATGATGCCTGACCACCAGATGATGCTTTAGCCCTCTTTCCCATGTGTTCAACTTTAGGTTGCACATGAAGATGAATTCGACCCAAATGTTCGACAACATTCAAAGATAAAAGCATTACCAGATCATCTTCGCTAGTTAGTGGGAGCAATCTTTGCTCACTAATGTGGAAATATTGCAAATCAACTGAATCACCATTGCTCCAGGGGAATTTAGAATATATTTTATCTTTCAAATCTCTAAGAGTTATGGAGGTTGCAACGACCGCTGGGAAGTAAAATCGAGAGACATACTATTCACAACCATGAATTATGCTAGTATCCAGTTTAATCGCCAGCCAAAATGCCAGCGCTGGATCAATCCTATTCGAAAAGCAAGGCAATTAGCTGAGCACCGGTGATTCACGCTCAATTACTGCCTATAATCAATCCACAAAGAGAAACAATACTTACCCAAATGGAATCCATGCGTTAGATCCCTCTGATTCCACCCAATCTTCTCTGCGCTCGACAGGGAGGACCGGTACACGCGCCGACATCACATACTGTTCCACGAAAGGTGTAGATCTAGTGGGGGAGGAAGCGGAGCCAGAGTGGGCTCCGCGGGTAGGGAGAGGGGGCGGCTCGAGGGCCGAGGACGACATAAGGTAGGAGCGTCTCTCAGGTAGGAGGGCACGACGGTGGGGGAGTGGAGCGGAGGGGCGGTATGGGAGCTGTTCTAGGCTCGGAGCAACAATGGCCGGTCTGACGTGTCTCCGTGTGGCCCCACCCTTCACCACGTATGCAAGACCCGTCCCAACATGGCCCCACCCTTCACCACGTATGCAGGACCCGTCCCAACACGACCCCACCTGTCACCATGTAACGGTCGAGGCGACGTAACGTAACTCCCAACGCAGGACCCGCCCAACGCGGTCCCACTTGTCAGCATGTAACGATCAAGCCTTTGACCTGACGGCATCCACCCGTCCAAGCGCATGTGAGGGTTTCAGAATGGAGGGAGGGTAAAGTGAGAAAAACTAAGCAGCTAGGCAAAACTGAGTACAACTAACGAACCAGGGGCACGGAAATAGAAATCCCTATAACATAACCCTTTTAAGGTATGTAATCCTTCATGGATCAGGAAAACATGTCTACATTTCTCATTAGACACTGTGGATAAACTTAGCTCAGTGTTTAGTGATTCATACTTAATCACTTCTGAACGTTTCTTCTTGGATCATACATTTTTGTTGAGTTATCATCATGGTTTCTAAGACATGACCTATGTCAAAACATAGTGGATGACGATTATCCTTTTTCTTTCAACCATTCATGTTGAACTCAACATCGTTCCTAATTCGAATGATCAAGGACCATTCCTTAATCAATTCCTATTCCATAAATTCTTCAGAATCTCTTTTAGGAATATATTACAACATAATATTATAATATATTTTCTTTCAACTTTTACCCTCTTTTAAATAATTATTTATCAGTACTTGTGCTTTTATTCTTAATGTGTCATATACACATAAGAAGTAACATTATGATCCCACTCAAAGTATGTTCCCTACATATTCGAGTCCGAAACTTATATTGCTCCCACTCAAAACTATGTCATTCACATATTAATTTAGGAAGACTTTATAGCTCCCACTCAATTTCATGCAAATTGCAATCCCTTGATCAATTATCAAATTGAGAGTTTCTTTTATGAGACACTAGTACTTTACTATCATCAAATCCACTAGAATTCACTACTTATGAATCATATTCTGTTGAATTCGCCAAAGACATTATTTGCGGCGAATCGTGCTCTGTCTTTCACCTTTTCCATCACGACCTTGTGGTCCTTTGGAAAAACCAAGTAACACCTTTACTTGACAAGATTCAGTAACGCTTTACTTTCTAATCTTAAGTGAAAAATCAATTCTAGGATTTCTTGTAACTTTAGTCTACCATCACGCCCTTTGTACTTCATAGGTATGTCATATTCCGATAGCATGACAACTGATTCATAAATGTCTCCATACAAGATGTAGGGTACATTTTGCGAATCCTACTTCATGTAGTAAAAACACCAGTGGGAAAACACAATGATCATTATCATTGATCCTTTCCTTATGTGAAGAGACGCGTTCTAGAACATGTTCTGTTGCGCTTCTCAAAACTTTGATGGGTTGTTATGAACCCCATCATGATTTCACTATCTTCCATTAGCTTGATTGTCAAGAACATGGTTTTCCTCGAGAATACACCAAAATTTCAGCAATACTAGTTTTGCCTGTGATTTGGTTTTAGCCATGGATTTCGTATTTCAAAGTTTCCAATGAATAGTCTACCAGGATTTGTTCGCTTGTTGCTTCGGTGATATTTAATAACTCCAAAACTTCCACGACAATCCATACAAAATATGGTACCGATCTCACGAATTTGAGATGGTCCACTTTATAATCTAAATGAGCGTTTGCTATTTCCAACTAATGGTCTTTACACTTATGCTAACACGCTTTATTTGGTGCCACTATTCACCCACTTAATATCAAATATGACATGGTGATGTTTTGCACTTCAATGTATCAAAATGCATTGCATTTCACAAGTTCTCATGCCAATATCATAATGTTGAATCTTATCACTACTGATCAAATCTTAGCAATTAGATTATCTTTTATCTTCAATACCATTTGATGCTGAAATTCTTTGATCATATCAAATAGTTTCATGCTTATGTTTCATTTGGTAAAATATTTTACTAAAATCAACAATCACAAAATGATAATCACCACTTTGTTGAAATATGGTGCATCAAATATGCATTTTCTTTCAGCAATTCATCAAACACTTTGTATTCATACAATACGCAGTGTTTCAGTTATCCTGAACTTGGGCATGATTCGTATGTGACAAGAGATCAAATGACTTTCACATATTTATCAACATAACTTTGAATTTCAAACAATGGCATTATTCAAAATGAATGTATCATTAAGTTGTGTATTTTCAAGGAATTTTAATATTTTACAAATGTTCATGCATTATCAATTAGTTACACAACACGAATAATTCACACGTAATGGAAAAACATATGAACACAAATAGAAATCATTCATAAAAGTAGACCAATTGTTTTTACAAACTCATATGAATAACCGTCTCATGAAGTGTGAGACACACTAAATAAGTTCACAATCCATCGATTACAATAATTATAGAAAACAATAAACTAAATGATACATGTCGAGGGAGAGTGTCGTTGGCCATCATCATCATGCTCGCCATCAACACGCAACGTTACCTCCTCTCCAGCAAGCAGCTCTAATGCAGATGGACCTGTTTTCATAAAACAGAACAAGTATTAGATACTTCAATACCGCAACAAGTGTTTGCAAGATTATAATATTTATAAAACTGTATATCATATTTATACCTTTGTCATCGACAACCTCTCCAGCAATGGGTTCAACCTTTACTTTCTTGAAACGTAATATGAACTCATGAAATCCAGTGTTTCTGTATCACCACTCATATGCAAGTCCAGATGTGTCCTTCATAGCTAGGAGGCAGCGATCGAAGTAATATGCCTATCACAAATGAATCGTTCATCCAGTAGTTCATGAAGTAAACGAGCCTCATGTGTGCATCATGCATGCGCTCCAAGTGATTCTTCAAACAAGTGTGTTCCTCCATCTTTATGGAAAGGAACTCTCCAAGCAGCTCAAGCTTCCACATGCGCACATGGATTATGAACTCTTCTCTCAGCTAATCCACCATCAAATATGGGTCAATATCACCCATGATTGGATGTAGTTCGTTCGCCATCCCGTAGCGCATAATCACTTGAATGTAAGTGGACATCTCCTGACAAAAATAGTTGTATGCCCGCTCCTGTGGGGTCTCATAGTCATCTGGCTCGTACAAATCCATGATGAGGCGTATGTAATATACAACATTGTTCTTAGTAAGGAGATCATTCAGGCACACAAGACACTCAGGGAAGTTGGATCCATCGAGTTTGAGCTTCTCGCCATCTAACCAATCGTTAACCCGAAAAGAAGAACCTAGGAGAACCATTTCTACATTTACAATTGCAAGAAGGATTTTAAAATAAGTTTATAATTATATGAGTTAAATCAGAACTCCACTAAAACTAATATTCCCAAAAAGGTTTTAGTGATTACACGATCCTCATTCACTACACCGACCCCAATCTTCACGGTCGGCGATATAGTTGCAAAGGTGGACACTGAAACATAGATCACATCATTCATGCAACTCGTGCTCGATCTTTCGATCATCCGTGTTCCGAGGCCATGTCTACACATACTAGGCTCGCCAACTCAACCTATGCAAGATGTCTTACACCCACCGTATACGAACGCAGATATGTCTGACACCCAATCATCACAGCCTGCCTCATAACGAAGAACTTTCTTGGTGGTACACACTAAGGGGGAACACTTTTGTTGGTATTTTGTTTAGGGATAATCTTATTAGGCTACAGTCGAGTATCTAATATTATCACACAACAAGATGCATAAACAATAAACACTGGATGTAAATGCGATGCGATATGGTCCTCTGTGCTGTGATCTCCATCCCGCGTTTTCGGATCCGGCGCCAGGGTTCCGGTGCCGTGGGCACAAGGGTTCCGGCGTCTCCGGTGTTGTAATCCACCAACATGATGATCGTTACTACCAATTAGCAACAGAAAATAAACAACTTTACCTTTACTATGATCATATCACATCACAATGCCCCTGCAAAACAAAGTTAGATGCCTCTACTTTATCTTTGCATGTTTTACGTGGCTGTTTAGGGCTCGCACAAGAACCATTTCTTACCTATGAATTTTAACCAAAACGTTGATCAAATAGGTGTCTATGGTAATACACCTTTCCGGGCCCTCCTTTGCAAATGGCATACCAAATAATGCGAGAGAGATAGACACTCCCAAAGCCACTTTATACAGTAGAAGCCATATGTCAAGCGGGGCTACCGGGCTGCGGTACCAAAGTTCGAGGCCGAGTGCACCGCGGTACCTAAGTTGCCTGAAATAGCCGCGTTTCGAAATGTTGGGCCGCCAACTACCAAGAGGGGCCATTTCGATGCAAAATCGTCTCACCCCTACCAAATCCAAACATGCCGTGAAACTGCCCCGTGAAGTAGACGGTCGGGACCCCCATGTCAGTAATATTTCCGTGACGCGAGCGCCAACGCGGCAACCACGTAGGCGAAACGAGATACTAAAGGAGCATGGTGCGTTGACCAAATTCACAAATCCCTCCCTCCCTCCTTTCGCATGAACCCTAGCACCGGCAGCGTCGAAATCCCCTCTCCAACCAGAATGATCTCTTCGGGCATTTGACTTCCGGCGCCAAGTTGCTGCGCCTACTCGCTGCTACCGAGCTCTAATGCCGAATGTCGTGCCAGCCGTTGCGACGATCTAGCCCGCCTCTACCGCCGATGAGCTAAGCAGCACGAAGGATGGAAGATCCATTTGCTAAGGAAGAAGTATTTCTGGCTAATTTCGGGTGAGATACTCTTCACTTTGCTATTCGCACTACCTATAACTGCTAGCAGGCTATTAGCATCACAGAGATATATTGAACATAGAATTGTTTGCTAGCACGACGCTGACAAACAATTCTTATCTTTTGTCTCCAATTTTCTGTCAACTAGGATCTCCGCTGAACCCAAATACACGGTTCTGGTCACCATCTGCGGCTACCTCATTAAATTAGCACATGGGAAGAGCACGTGGAAAAAAGCTCAGAATCTGAGGATGGAAGTAGCGCCTGTGCAGTTATGCACTATCCCCGGCTTGGTTGCTGTTGTGCGTGAACTTGCTGAAATGAGGCCAGAGCAGACTGCACGGTTCAACATCGTTGATGAACGAGGCTTCAAGGTTCCTATAGTGTGTGACAGTCAGCTAATTGGGTTGATGAAACATCATGTTAGGCTTCACGTGGTTATGCTGGTGTGTAACATACTGGATGAGGAAGCTCCTACTACTGCGAGTCGCCCAGCTATTATTGGACAGGGAGGTCTAACTCGAACCCCTGCTGTTTTTGAGAAAAATATGGTTCCTCATCTGTGACATGCTTCTATCAGGCAACCTCCTCGTAGGAGTCCGCGTATTGCCGTTGTGGAAAACTCTGCTCTGGAATCTGCTGGTACTGGCCGTCCCCGTCCCCGTGCCCATGTTGCTGCGGCTGCTGCTCACCCAATCCATGCCGCTATTGAGCAAACTAAGGCTTCCGGAGGCTGCCCTGCTGTTGTTGCCAAGACCGCCGCCTTGTGTGATGCTCCTCCTCGAAACCGTCCTCAAGTTGTGCGAACCCGTGCTCTGGAATCTGCTGGTACTGGTTGTCCTCGTGTTGTTGTTGATCTGGACGCTGTTGACCTAATCCCTGCCGCTGTTGAGCAAACTAAGGCTTCCGGAGGCTGCCCCACTGCTGTTGCAAAGACTGATGCGTTGTCTCCTCCTCAAACCCGTGCTCGGTTTCAGCGAGCTGCTGGTCTGAAGCCAGCTCATGGTCTAGACTCTGCTAGCACTCGAAACACTGTTGTTGTGGGAACTGCTCCTAATCGACGATGTGGCATGGCAACAGCTGATCCTATTGTGGCTGCCGTTCAGTGCCGGGTTTCATAAGTACTATCAGTCAATCATATCATTTTCTAGACAGAATGGGGTGTAGGCACGTTTATTGGAGCAGTTGGGATTAAAAGTGGCCCTGCATGTCCACCATGTAATGTAACTCCCGCTGCTAAGGGCCCTCGCCTTGCTCCTGGTCCTGGTACTTCCATCGAGGTTGATCCAACTAACGATGACGCTGATGATGGTGGCGGTGGCATTGGGGCTGGGTCTGATGGTGCCTCTCCATCTCTCGAACCTCTCGGAGGTTTCTATCCTGAAGAACCTGATGATGGCAAAGTAATCGTTTGTATCGGTGTCGCGGATTATACTGTAAAATTAGATGATGGCACACAAAAATTCTATGATGAGTTTGATGTAATCCTTGGCAGATACGACCCTGAAGTGGTAAAGTTATCTGACTTGATGGCATCGTTACATGTGAAGGTGCTGTGGGGGTCCTCCCAGGAAGCACATTTGTTATATTATGGTTACAGGAGCAAAAAGGCTATCGAGGTGAAAGATACCAGGGATTTAGTCGTACCGTTTACAAGGAAACATTATAGAGGTGAAGTTTACTTCCACTTGGTAGTGCTCACGGTTGGAGAGGAATTAGAACTCGACAATAGAGATGATGGACTTTTAGAAGGCATGCGTGACCTGATCAATGGCATCACTGGGGCTAGTGCGACTGAGGGTAGCTTCGAACAGAGGAGAGTACACCCCTGAGATACCCAGAAAGGGCACCCCAAAGAAGAACGTCACCAAGGGTACCACGCCAGAGAAGAGGACGCCCAAGAGTCGCACAACAAAACGCACCATGCCGCAGAGTACACCCCTGAGATCCAGTCAAAATGCCACACCGAACGGTAGCAGCAAAAACACTAAGAGGGCTAGCACGGAGGTGAACACTCCCAGGAGTGGTAGCAAAGAGGTGAAGATGGCCAGCACGGAGGCTACCACACCTAGTGGGAGCAGAAAAAAATACTAATTTGGAGCGGAACACACTGCTGTCAGGGAATTATGCCAGCACGAAGGAGAACACGCCCAATAGTAGTAGCTAAAGGGCTAATTTGGAGCGGAACACGCCACGGAGGTCAGGCAATAATGCCAGCACGAAGGAGAAGACGCCCAATAGTAGCAGCAAAAGGGCTAATTTGGAGCGAAACACGCCGCTGGGGTCAGGCAATAATGCCAGCACGAAGGATAACACGCCCAATAGTAGCAGCAAAAGGGCTAATTCGAAGAAGAACACGCCGCAGAGGTCAGGCAATAATGCCAGCACCCTAGAGCCAACACCCGTGAGGGGAGGCAATAAGGAGATCACACCCAAGAGCGGCAGCAAAAAGCCTAGTTCGATGGGGAATGGAATGCGGATGTCAAGCCCTACTGATACCATCAGGAAATATGACATCACGAAAGAGGATGTACACAGGAAGAGCAAGAGGGTTTTGTACACTCAAGATGATATTGATTCTGACTGCTGTTTGTCCACTAAAGTACCTGGGATGCGTGCAAACGTAAGACCATCCCATGTGGTTGCAGCAGAACCAACCCAGTGTCTTGGAGAAAACAGAGTTGCCGGTGAGGTGGATTGGGGCAATGTTCCTGTCCATCCGGGTGGAGACGATGGTGTAGCCCCACCCAAGGGAGTCAATATGATGTGTGCAGTACTAGGCATTAGAGACGATGGCGAAGATTCTGAATCATATGAAGAAGAAGGCACTGTAGAGGATCAAGAATCTGGTGATGATGAAATAGACGAGGAACTTAACGATGAGGCTGATATTCCAGTCGATGATTTGGGTGTTGAAGTAGAAGAAATGAAACATGACCATGAGTATCCTATAATTTCGGTCGGCACTGAGTTCAGGAGCATGCATGAGTTCAGGATGTCGTTCCGACATTTTTGTATCAAGGGCGAGTTCGACGTTTATCAACTGAAGAACACTGCCGAGAGGTATGAGGCCGTTTGCAAGTTAACATGGATGAATGGATGGGCCAAGGTACATTGTCCATGGAGGATCACAATAAGAGCCTTACCTTTGTCGACTGCAATTAGGGTACTGGGGGAATGAATGCAGCAAACCATTAGAACTCTCTCTCTCTTTTCACTCTATAACTACAATTGATGTGTGATATCTTTCTGGCAACTAGTCGACTCCGCTTATCTTTTAAATGAATCTGTGTTGCAGGTGAACAAAATGGGCCCTCCACACATGTGTCCGACATGCAGCAAACTAAAATCCTCAATGGCTAATACAGAGTGGGTGGCTATGCAATCTATGTCCATACTAAAGGATAACCCTAAGGAGACCGCAAAGAATATTCATACTAGCCTCGGTTCTAAATACAACATTGTCCGTCCGTTAGACATGGTTTGGAAAGGTAACGAGAAAGCTCTGGGGGTCTTGCACGGGGATTGGACCAATAGCTTCAGGATGTTGTACAACTTCAAGGCGGAGGTACAAGCTAGGTGTCCGGGGAGTGTTGTGGAGATTGACACCGAATCAGAAGGTGGTAAAATATATTTCAAAAGATTTTTCATGGCGCTTAAACCTTGCATCCAGGGATTCAAGGACGGCTGTAGGCCATATCTGAGTGTAGACAGCATTGTCCTAACTGGCAAATGAAAAGGTTGCCTGCCATCTGCCACGGCACTTGATGGTAACAACTGGATGTTCCCATTGGCATTCGGGCTGTTTGAAACAGAAACAGAGGAAAACTGGGTCTGGTTTATGAGGCAGCTCAGGAGATCAATAGGCCACATGGATCCATTGGTTATATCCACGCATGCATGCAAATGGCTGACGAATGCAGTGAAGGAGGTGTTCCTGCGAGCTGAAGGTAGAGAATGCCATGCCCATATGATGCTCAACTTGTACTCACACTACACAGGCAGCGTATTTCGTTACATGTTTCCTACTGCTAGAGTTTACAAACCTAGTAGCAGCGAATATTTCATGAGCAAGATTTTTGCCGAAGCCCCTGAACTTCCAGAGTACTTAGCCATCCATCATTCACAGCTATGGAAGAGGAGTCAATTCAACCCTAACATCAAAGTTGATTACATAAACAACAACCTTGCAGAATGCCTGAATAACTGGGTGAAGGACATAAAAGTGCGTCATGTTCATATCTTGATGGACAACATACGTGGTATGATCATGAAGCTGTTAAATATAAGGAGAGAGATCGGTAGGAGACTTAGAGGACATATGCTACCGCCAGTTGTACAACAACTGCACAAGAGAAGCCGAGGACTTGCTCATCTTAAGGTTCTCCCGTCAACCAGCAGAAGCTGTGAGGTGGTCGATATGTCCAAGAGTGGCAAAAGGGATGTTGTGAACATCCAGATGCGAGAATGCACCTGCTTAGAGTGGCAGCATACCGGGAAACCTTGCGACCACGCCTTGGCCTTCTTGGTGAATAAAAGAACTCTACCACATTTGGATCAATATTTTTAAGACTACTACTCTATGGAAAAGTTCAGAGCTGCGTACGCTGGAACCGTCGAGCCATGTACAGACCCATATCAGTGGCCTCAAGTCCAACTGTTTTTTGAGCTTTGCCAGCCAGTTCAAAAAGGGGCAGAGGAAGACCCTAGGTGAATAGGTTTAAGAATTTTCTCGAGAAGAACGGTTCGGCTTTCTGTGCTACAAAGAAGGGCAAAAACAGATGCAAGACCTGCCATCTTATAGGCCATAGAGCAGCCGGATGTCCCCTTAATGCTCCCAAACCTAGGTATGAGATGGTACATTCACACAAAAAATTGTTCATGGTCTGTAGATATAAGGTAGTAATCCATGTACTATTTTTTTACAGGAAGCGCAAGGTAAGAAACAAGACAGCCGACTTAGTGATTTTGCTGTGGGAAGAAAACCAAAACGAGTGGAGTGATGATGCCAGACAAGATTCTGGTGCTGATTGGCCTGACTTCCCTCGGCCCGGAGATGTAGGGTACGTGAAGGTAAGAAAATTGGCACCCAGGAAGAGGAAGAAGGCAGGAGATGAAGAAGCCAGTGGACATGAAGGAAAGAGGAAGAAAGTTGGCACCCAAGCAGAGAAAGAGGGCTAGCAGTGTAGCAGCCTAATGATGTATTGAACTTGAACCTATATATGTAGTTCGGTTAAAATCTGGAGTTGTGTGCGTGGAACTTGTCAGGCGAACAATCTGCCTCCCGTACTCGGAGTAAAATGTATCGCGACTTTAGGATTGGATACGGCCAAGGCCACTAGTTGAATCCAAAATTGTGACTGTGCCACTACTATCTGAACAATCGCGATAGCTGAGCGGTTAAATCCTCTCCAAAATCAATGGGTGTTAGTGGCATAGACATGATTTATTTATAGGTTCTTAATAAATCCCTATTGTTAGCATTACACTTATGATAAGTTTCTGGGCTGGAAAACAATTTATTAAGCTGGCTGCTACACTCCACGAAGCAGCAACTTATTTCAGTTGCTGGACAACGACATGGCAACATAAACTACAAATGCAACAGATAATGCCTAGATAATGAGGAAATTGTTTCCACTATCTGGCCTAATCTTGAGTCTGTATGTCTCACCACCTCCCTTCCCCTGCCTCCCCTGCACCTGGCGAAGCTCCCGGATCTCTCGCTCAATTGCACGAATCTCCTCTTTCTTTTCCCACACAGCATCACGCAGATCCTGAACAAGCTCTCTGTGAAAACCTTTCAGTGGCTTTTTGATCCACACAAACTTGTCACAGCCAGTCCCCCTCCCTTCCCACGTAGTAGATCGAAGGAAACAAAAAAAAAGAATTACATTACGCTTTCCGGATCCAGGTTACCATTGTACCTACAGTAGGAACTTACCGCTCTGATGCTGTAGTTGCTGAATTTTCATACAGTATTTTCATCGCTCCACGAAATCCATCTCGGCATCTTCTCACCACACAAACATAGCATATTGGGGTAGTAATCGTAGGGAGCCCTCCGGTACCTGATGGGGGCACCCGCCTGACGGCGTTGAGCCGACCCTGATTCCTCCCGAGACGAACTACACGAGCTGCGAGCCATGAGCGAGGGGAGCGAGGGCAGAGGAAAGAGGAGCCTTTGGATGTCAGGGTAGTGGTGAAGCGTTATTTATCCCTACTTAATAACTCAGGTAGAATCCTACCGTCCATATTCGGCTGACAGGTGGGGAACCTAGCGTGTGGACTTGTTAAAAAAACCTCGCGCCTTCGTGGTTCAAAAGCCCTCTCGCGCGCATTGGACGAAATTTTTTGACACCTTGCCCGCGTACATATCACTGGGAGGCCTTGCAAATGAACCAGACACGCCTGGCCCACTATCTTACTCTCTCCTAGGAACTTGTCATGGCTCATGCCCACATGCGCACCGTGTATACAGGCCAGGCGCACGAGACCGACCTGACGCATACGACACACATGATGGTGGGCCCGACTCTGGCTCCCAGAACACCGACGGTGATGGTCAGGACGAAAACAGAGCCGTCCCGCTAGAAAATTAGCCGGCGGCATGTCGAGTTAGTGAATGACAGCTGCTCTTGGAGAAGTTGGGCTTGCCCGTACGATATCCTAATCACTGCGATCAAGTGCCCCTCTGCAAGGTGGATAACGAGCTCTTCCAGCGGGCCGGTGTAGTTGCAGCCCGGCTCCGTGCAGGAGCACGCGCTGTGCAGGCACGCGAGCTCGTGGAGCGGGAGCTCATGGTAGGAGTAATGGCGAAAGCATCCTGGGCGGGAGCTCACGAGCGGGAACGTCGCTGCGAAGTTGCGCGCGAGGATCTCCAGATTCTTGGGCTGCAGCATCTGCCACATCTGAAGTTCATCAAGAAATCGGAAAAAAGATCAGCAGTTAGATTGGCGAATAGCAGGAATATGTAGGATAAGTTCAAAGTTTGTAAAATGATTTCTTAGCATGAAGGTAGCGACCTGAGAATTGGCGCATGTCGTCGGCTTGCGGCTATGGCAGGATGGAAGTGAAGTGGGGAAAGTGGCTTCGAGGGGAAGAAAGAGAAATACAGGGAGGAAGAGGTAACGGGGATGTGACACTGGGATATGGCCCACTAAACTCGTGAGTCGTGACACTCGCAACATGCCAGTTTGTCCAGAGCAAGCGTGACCAATCATGCCGCAGAACAGCCTACTCGAGGATCGCTCTCACGAAGACCATCCCAATCAGCCAAGCGCCCCAATCGAACGGTATGTAACAATCGTCAAGCAGAACAACTGTGTTATGGCGTGCCTTCTAGAAGACTCGGTCTAACGGTGGAAATAACACACATGCAATGACTCTAATGGATCCATATGTGGTTTGTGAAAAGAACACACATGCAATGAGTCTAGTGCTAGTTTTAGTATAAGAACTCACATGCAATGACTCTAGTGGGTCCACATGTGGTTTGTGAAAAGAACACACATGCAATTGATACGTCCATTTTGCATCACTATTCTATATCATAATTCACTGTTATTCATTGATATATTTCGTATTGAGAGGTGATACTTATGTTATTTCATCTATTTTTGCATGGTTGATGACTTTTGGAGCATGGACCGCTGCAGTCAGGATTTTGATGGAAAAGGTGCTGTTTGGAGGCAAAATTCGCGAAGATCAGAAAATACGGGAAAATACATGGAAAATCCTATTTTTCTAGAAGACAAAGGAACCCAGAAGGGGGCTGGACATGGACCATAGGGGGCCCATACCACCCCCTGGCGCGGGCCACCCTGGGCCGCGCCACCAGGTGGTGTGGCCACCCTGGTCCACCCCTGGCACTCTCCTCTGGCGTATATTATCCTCCTGAAACCCTAAGACCCGGGGAGCGACCACAGAAAGATTCCGCCGCCTCTGCAGGGTGGAAAACACCGAGAGAGAAAGATCTCTTCGGCAGACAGATTTCTGCCGGGGGAATTCCTTCCTAGAGAGGGGAGATCGTCCCCATCAACAGCATCATCAAGCTGGACTTCATCGAGATCATCATCATCATCATCACCATCATCACCATCAGCACCCCCATCACCATCTCCATATTGCTGTAACAATTGGGTTGAATCTTGCATAGTTCATAGGGGAAACTTTCCCGGCGTTGATTACTCTTTGTAGTTGATGCTATTGAGTGAACCATTGAATTATTGTTTATGCTAAGATTTTTATACATCATTATTCCATCTCTAATCATGATCCATATGATGTCTTGTGAGTAGTTCGTTTTGTTCTTGAGGACATGGGAGAAGTCATGTTGTTAGTAGTGGAGTTGTGTTGAGAAAGATTCAATAGTTTGATATTTAAGCTGTGGTGTACTTCTTCTAGTGGTGTCATGTGAACTTTGACTACATGAAACTTCACCTATATGGGCCTAGGGGAATGCATTGTGTATTTGGCTACTAATCGTAGGGGTTACCGGAGTGACAGAAACCTGAACCCCCGTTAGGAAACCATTGCACAAGGAACGTAAGGGTCTTAGAGTTTAAAGTTGTGGTTAGGTTTCTACCTTAATTACTTTCTTGTACTTACGGATGTTTGCAAGGGGTATAATCACAAGTATGTATTAGTCCTAGGAAGGTCGGTACATTAGCACAGGTTCACCCACACAACACTTAGCAAGCTAAAGAAGATTAATCAACTATATGAAGCGAAAGCACTTGACAGTCTTCCCATGTGTCCTCGAGAACGTTTGGTCATCTTAAGTAATACAACCGGCTTGTCATTTGCTGCATAAAGGATTGGGCCACTTGCTGCATCTATTCCCACTGTGTTTTATTTACTCATACTTTGTTTACTTGCTTTATCAAAAACCCCTAAAAATCCGTTTTCTAAGTATTTGCAGAGAATTCCTGATCCATACCACTAGCCAGCACCTTCTGCTCCTCGTTGGGTTCGACACTCTTACTTATCGAAAATACTGCGATACACCCCCTATACTTGTGGGTCATCAAGACTATTTTCTGGCGCTGTTGTCGAGGAGTGAAGCGCTATTGGAGAGTGGAACTGGTAAAGGAAACTTCTACTGTGAGTATTGTTTACTTCTGCTAGTTGCTTTATTTTCGTTATGGATAATTCGCTGAGTTTCTTATTTGGTAATGCTACTACCACTACTAAGGTAGTAGATAGGCCCCCACCTGCTGAGAATGATGCTTTCAAAATACCTACAAGAATTATTGATCGTGTTATGGATAACTATTATGTTGGGGATGGAACTGTCCATCCCGGTGATCATTTGCTCTTTATACACGAATTATGTGGGTTGTTCAAGTGTGCAGGTATTTCTACAGATCAAGTTAAGAAGAATTTATTCTCATTGTCGCTGAAAGGAAGAGCTGAGGAATGGTATAAGCTGCTGAAGAATGGTCAAGCTCTGGAATGGGAGGAAATAGTGCCTCTCTTTTATTCAGAGTTTTATCCTCCTAGTGAGATTCATAAAGATCGGAATCAAATATACAACTTTTGGCCTCTTGATGGAGAGAGTACAGCTCAAGCTTGGGGGAGATTGAAGTTACTTATGCTCAAATGTCCCATTCATGAGCTCCCCACCAATATTATTATCAATAACTTTTATGCAAGGCTCCCTCTACATTACAAGGATTTATTGGATGCTTCTTGTGCTGGATCATTCACTCGCATGGAAGAAGAAGCAAAATGGGATCTTCTGGACCGTATTCAAGACAATGCTAAAGCTTGGGAGAATGACAAAGGTAGAACGTCATGTATAAATTATGATTATGAATGCATTGAATCTTTTATGGGAACTGATGACTTTCAAAATATTAAAAATGCTTATGGTCTTGATTTACAAGTTATTACAAATTGCTTTAGGGCTTTTGCTTCTTATATTGAAATTCCAAAAAGGGGATGGAACAAGTACCATGAACCTTATAAAGATAGTGTTGACTGTGTTCCTGTTGGGAGTGCTGAGTATTGCACTATTGATCCCATCTTACCTGAACCTTATATTGAGAAGATTCCCTTCCCAAATAAGGTAAAGGATCATCCTATGATAACTAATGTAATCACCAAAAGTGAAAAGAGAACTGTAAAACTTGATGAACAAATAAACGTTGAACCTGTGGTAGCAATTGTGAAAGACCTTGTCACTAAAAGCATAGAAGATGGACACATAGTCTTTTATGAGGATGCTTCTAACATTGTTTCACATCCTAATAGAACTAAAAAAGCTAGTGTCCATGTGCTTTCTGTTAGAATTGGTGATCATTGCTATTATGGTTTATGTGATATTGGTGCAAGTTCCAGTGTTATTCCTTATGAGTTTTACAAAGAAATTATGCATGAAATCAGTCCCTGCGAATTGGAAGAGATTGATGTGGTTATTCACCTTGCTAATAGAGAGACCATCTCTCCAATTGGTATTGTACGAGACATGGAAGTTCTTTGTGGTAAGATTAAGTACCCTGCTGATTTTCTAGTACTCGGTTTAGCTGCTAGTAAAACTTATCCTATTATTTTTGGTAGACCTTTCTTGAGTACTTGTGGAGCTATTATAGATTGCAAAAGGGAGAAAATCTTGACTAAGTTTGATGGGGAATCTTATGAGTTTAATTTCTCGAAATTCGCTAAAGAACCTTGTGAAGAGGAAACCCATAATGAGGATTTTAGAGTTGAACAATGCTTTGCAGCAATTTATGGAAGATCATGAAAGTGAAATCTTCATGGAAGAAAGGAATGAGATTGACGAGATTCTCCGTGATCAGCCTAAGATGCTTAAGCATAACTTGCCTGTAGAAGACTTGGGTACCACGTTGCCACCTAAAAATGATCCGGTTTTTGATCTAAAACCTCTCCCTGATGATCTTAAATATGCTTATATTGATGATAAAAAGATATATCATGTTATTATTAGCTCTAAACTTTCATGAAAGGAAGAAGAAAGGTTATTGGAGGTTTTGAAGAAACACCGAGGAGCTATGGGCTATTCTCTGGATGATTTAAAAGGGATTTCACCTACTATATGTCAGCATTCTATCAACATAGAACCAGATGCAAAGCCAGTAGTAGAGCACCAACGACGTTTAAATCCTAAGATGAAGGAAGTGGTAAGGAATGAGGTATTGAAAATCCTTGATGCTAGTATTATTTACCCTATTGCTGATAGTGAATGGGTTAGTCATGTTCATTGTGTTCCTAAAAATGAGGTATTACCATTGTTCCTAATGATAATGGTGAGCTTATTCCTCAAAGAATAGTAGTAGGCTATAGGATGTGTATTGATTTTAGAAAAGTCAATAAAGTTACTAAGAAAGATCACTACCCGCTTCCTTTTATTGATCAAATGTTGGAAAGGTTGTCTAAAAAGACCCATTTTTGTTTTCTTGATGGTTATTCTAGTTTCTCTCAAATTGTTGTTAAACAACAAGATCAAGAAAAAACTACTTTTACTTGCCCTTACGGAACTTATGCTTACAGACGTATGCCTTTTGGTTTATGTAATGCTCCTGCTACTTTTCAAAGGTGCATGTCTGCTATCTTTCATGGTTTTTGTGAGGAAATGGTAGAAGTGTTCATGGATGACTTTTCTCTCTATGGAACTTCTTTTGATAATTGTCTGCACAACCTTGATAAAGTTTTGCAGAGATGTGAAGAAACTAATCTTGTTCTTAACTGGGAGAAATGCCACTTCATGGTTAATGAAGGGATTGCCCTTGGGCATAAAGTTTCTGAAAGAGGCATAGAAGTTGATAGAGCTAAGGTTGAGGCCATTGAGAAGATGCCATGCCCAAGAGACATCAAAGGTATTTGTAGTATCCTTGGTCATGCTGGTTTCTATAGAAGGTTTATTAAAGACTTTTCTAGGATTTCAAAACCCCTCACTAATCTTCTTCAAAAAGATGTACCCTTCATTTTTGATGATGATTGTAAGGGAGCTTTTGAAACTCTTAAGAAGGCTTTAACTACAACCCCTATTGTTCAACCACCTGATTGGAGTTTACCCTTTGAAATAATGTGTGATGCTAGTGATTTTGTTGTAGGTGCTGTCCTTGGGCAACGAATTGATAAAAAATTAAACGGTATTCATTATGCTAGTAAGACTTTAGACGCTGCTCAACAGAATTATGCTACTACTGAAAAGGAATTTCTAGCTGTCGTTTTTGCTTGTGATAAGTTTAGACCCTATATTGTAGACTCAAAAGTCACCATTCATACTGATCATGCTTCTATTAAATACCTTATGATGAAAAAGGACGCTAAGCCTAGGCTTATTAGATGGGTGCTGCTTTTACAAGAGTTTGATCTACATATACTAGATAGGAAAGGTGCTGAAAACCCTATAGCTAATAATTTATCTCGATTGGAAAACATCTCTTTTGACCCTATGCCTATTAATGATAGTTTCCCAAATGAGCAATTAGCCACAGTAGGGGTAAGCTCGCGAGGGAGCCCTTGGTACGCTGATTATGCTAACTTTATTGTCTCCAAGTATTTGCCTCCAACTATTAAAGCTCAGCAAAGAAGGAAGTTCTTCTATGATTTGAGGCATTATTTTTGGGATGACGCGCACTTATACAAAGAAAGGGTGGATGGTATTATGCGAAGATGTGTTTCAGAATATGAACAAAAGGAGATATTGCATAAATGTCATGGTAGTGCTTACGGAGGACATCATGCAGGAAATAGAACTGCACAAAAGGTGCTACAATCAGGATTCTACTGGCCTACCCTTTTTAAAGATGGAAGAAAATTTGTTTTATCTTGTGATGAATGTCAGCGTGTTGGTAATATTTCTAGACGCAATAAAATGCCTATGAACTACTCTCTAGTTATTGAACCCTTTGATTGCTGGGGATTTGACTTTATGGGTCCTTTCCCTCCCACGAAAGGTTATACTCATATTCTTGTTGCCGTTGATTATGTTACTAAGTGGGTAGAAGCCATCCCTACGAAGAGTGCTGACAGGGAAACCTCTCTAAAAATGCTTAAAGATGTTATCTTTCCTAGGTTTGGAGTGCCTAGGTATCTCATGACTGATGGGGGTTCTGATTTCATTCATGGTGGTTTTAGAAAGACCCTTGCTAAATATGATGTTAATCATAGAATTGCTTCAGCCTATCACCCCCAAACTAGCGGGCAAGTAGAGTTATCAAATAGAGAAATTAAATACATCTTGCAAAAGACTATTAATAGATCTAGAAAAAACTGGGTAAAAAGTTGAATGATGCTTTATGGGCTTATAGAACTGCCTACAAAAATCCTATGGGGATGTCCCCTTATAAAATGGTTTATGGGAAAGCTTGTCACCTACCTTTAGAATTAGAACATAAAGCTTACTTGGGAGTTAAAGAACTAAATAGAGATTGTAAGCTCGCTGGTGAGAAAAGATTATTTGATTTAAGTTCTTTAGATGAATGGAGGAGTGAAGCCTATGAAAATGCTAGGCTCTTTAAGGAAAAAGTTAAAAGATGGCATGACAAGCAAATACTTAAGAGGGAATTTCATGTTGGTGAGAAAGTTATATTGTATAGGTCTCGTCTCAGATTTTTTTGCAGGAAAGCTACTGTCAAAATGGGAAGGACCTTTCATTATTGAAGTATACCGTTCAGGAGCCATAAAATTTTCATCTTTAAAAGATAATACTACACAAGTAGTGAATGGGCAGCGACTCAAACACTATATTGCTGGGGATTCTTATAATGAAGATATTGATGCCTTTCAAGTTATAACTCTGGAAAAATTTATCAAGGACCAAATTCAGAGACCTGCAGAGTCCGCTTTCAAATAGGTAATAGTTCTGGTAAGAAAAGTTCCGTGAAAATACTATCCGACTATATTTTTGCAGTTTTAGCCATTAAGCAAAGCTACAAAGCGAAAAAAGGACGGAAACGGAGCCAGGGTGGCTCACACCACCCTGTGGCGCGGGCCCACCCCTGGCCGCGCCACCAGGTGGTGTGGCCACCCCAGACTCCGCCTCCGACCCGTTTTCTCCCAGTACCTTCCTTTCGTCAGGAAACTTCGTAATATATAATCCCCCGGATCTCCCGAGGTTCGTATATCGTGTTTTCGTTGTGTTTTCATTTCGATCTGTTTCTGACAGGTAGAGTCCCAGATTTGGAGCTATAATGTCTTCCTCTAGACCAACCAAGGAAGATTCCTTAGAGGATATCATCAACCCATACATGAGAGGGTTGAAGATTCATCCCAAGGAGTTGTTGCTTGAAGATGGGGAACTCCGGATAAAAGAGGTTCGAGGCCCTAAAGGTGAATGGAGTCTGGAGGACAGGATGGAAGCACTGGAGCAAGAAGTCTTTAGGTACAAGAAGATGGCGGAGCCCGAAGTGGATATCATCCATAAAGATTTGTTCCGAACTCATCTCTGAGCACCAAAAGGAGACTGCTGCACTCAAGGATGAAGTCCTCTCACTCTGCCAAACAACCAACGAACTACAAGCACAGTTCTATGACGTTCAAAAACAAAACTGTGAGTATGAGGTTAGGTTTAAACGCATAAGTGCTGCTGTAAGTTTCAGGATGCTGGAAACCACGATGTCCTTTGTTGATGGGAAGCCCTTACCCTGGAAGTCGGACGAAGATGATAGGATACCACCACCACCGAAGGAGTAATTCGTCATTAGGTTTGGCATCCCCTTGGTTTGTTCCAAGCTTGGGGGAGTGCTGCGTATCACATCACTATCTTCTATCTTTTTACCTTATTAGTAGAGTCATATCATGAATAGAGAAGTTATTATGTATGATGGTTTGCATTATGGAAGTGTCCCCTCTCTCGTTAGATATGTATCCCTTAGTGTGAGTTGCCATTATGGAATTTTAGTGAGAAGTTCTATCATTTACTCTTTTGCATAGCTTATATTAGTTTTCAATTCGTGGTTATATGATTGATCTTGTTGTTAGTATTGGTATCACTTTGGGATCATTGAGTTAATTTAGTTGGTTTTGGCAAACCTGGCTTGGTCAGTAGCACACTATTTTTGAGAGTTGAAAGAAAAGATAAAAGTACTCTAAATAAATATAGTTTCATCATCTTTCTTTCTTGATTTGCTCATAAGTCTAGTATTCTCTAGTTAAGATCTGTTGTGCTTCCAAGGGGAGATTGCATGTTTGTCTTTATCATTGTATGTTTGTTTGTTTCCTTCAACTATTGTACTTGCTACCCAGCCTTGCTAGCCAAAAACCTGTATTGAGAGGGAATTCTTCTCGTGCATCCACTCCTTTAAACCAAAACCCACGCCATTTGTGTCCACCATACCTACCTATTAGCATTATTGCTATTCCAAGTAAATTCTTGTTTTATCTACCTCCCAAATTAAACTTGTTATGTGAAAATTAGTGATTAAAGCTCTCACGAACTTGATGGCACACTTTAATTTTCTTGCATTTTAATAAATTTGAACCATTGGGTCCTTATTTGTTGCGTATATGCTTGTGCTTTATGAGCTGAAGTTAGCAGAACCATGTATCATGGGGGATGCTTTCAACACTGCCATGGTACTTTGTACCTAGTTGATATCATGATTCTTTTGCATATGGATCCCGACGGTGTGAAATAAAAGTGGAACTTGTAAGATCATGGAGTTTATATGTGTGTTAGAGAAACGCCTGGGCCGCTAGCCTAAGCCATGCCTAATCATGGTGGAAACTTGCAGCATAACTATAGTGGGCATTCTATGAAGAATCCTCAATAAAAACCTATGCAAATAGCAAATAAAAAGATCGCTGAGATGCTCACTGTCTGCTTGCCTTGTCATTTTGATTATGGGATAGCTCCTGTGTCATGTGCAAGGGGTACCCCGTTGGCGGTTCTC
The DNA here is from genome assembly GCA_910589775.1 of Avena eriantha. Taxonomy (NCBI): domain Eukaryota; kingdom Viridiplantae; phylum Streptophyta; class Magnoliopsida; order Poales; family Poaceae; genus Avena; species Avena eriantha. The sequence goes on from OU342741.1 coordinate 111,183,142, forward strand.
AATGATACACATGTATTTACAATGACAAGAGCTTACTCGTGACTGAAGTTGAGTAGCATGAGGTTCAGTACTCATAAGTAAGGGGCATGAGATTTCAACTTATAACTTGTCAAGCATATCCTCTTAGATGTGTCACTTTAACCTTAATCACCTAAATATGTCTATGATAGGGGCAATGAGAGCTGAAAGCTAATAAGTACCATAATTTTTGGGAGCTCGTTATGAGACTTGCAATCCCTGCTTCCCTCTACGAAGGGCCTTTCTTTTACTTTGTAGTTGAGTCAGTAAACCTATTCCCTTCTATCTCAGCAAGTATTTTGAGTTGTTTTGTTTCATTCATTCATATGATGACTTATTCAATCATGTTTCTTATGTTCCTTGTTTTGCACTTTGCTCTTATCTTGATGTTTACTACTTTGAAAGCTATCTTTGAAAATCAGTTATTTGTGAACTCCAGCAAATTATCAACTATTCTTCGACCAAGAGCTAAGTTTGCCATTACCAATTATGATTCACTTTATGTATCTTTATTGTGTTTCCCTTACTCATTGCAAGTTAAGTTATGTAATAGTGAGTTGTCTTCTATTATGATCTATGTATTGATGAATGTGATGCTTCTTGTCCGTATTCTTTTATCGACTCTTCACTCCATAAACCCGAGGTCATGTTTATTGAGCTCAGTTTTTCTTGGGGACAAGCAAAGTCTAAGCTTGGGGGAGTTGATACGTCCATTTTGTATCACTATCTATGTCATTTTCACTTTTATTCATTGATATATCTCATATTGAGAGGTGATACTTATGTTATTTCATCTGTTTTTGCATGGTTGATGAGTTTTGGAGCACGGACCACTGCAGTCAGGATTCTGATGGAAAAGGTGTTGTTTGGAGGCAAAATTCACGAAGATCAGAAAATCTGGGAAAATACATGGAAAAACCTATTTTTCCGGAAGACGAAGGAAGCCAGAAAGGGGGTGGAGATGGGCCACAGGGGGGCCACACCACCCCCTGGCGCGGGCCACCATGGGTTGCGCCACCAGGTGGTGTGGCCGCCCCGGTCCACCCCTGGCACTCCCCTCTGGCGTATATTATCCTCCTGAAACCCTAAGACCCGGGGAGCGACCACAGAAAGATTCCGCCGCTTCTGCGGGGCGGAAAACACCAAGAGAGAAAGATCTCTCCAGCAGACAGATTTCTGCCAGGGGAATTCCTTCCCAGAGAGGGGAGATCATCGCCATCAACACCATCATCAAGCTGGACTTCATCAGGATCATCATCATCATCACCACCATCATCACCATCAGCACCCTCATCACCATCTCCATATTGCTGTAAGAATTGGGTTGAATCTTGCATAGTTCATAGGGGAAACTTTCCCGGTGTTGATTACTCTTTGTAGTTGATGCTATTGAGTGAACCATTGAATTATTGTTTATGTTCAGATTGTTATACATCATTATTCCATCTCTGATCATGATCCATATGATGTCTTGTGAGTAGTTCGTTTTGTTCTTGAGGACATGGGAGAAGTCATGTTGTTAGTAGTGGAGTTGTGTTGAGAAAGATTCAATAGTTTGATAATTAAGTTGTGGTGTACTTCTTCTAGTGGTGTCATGTGAACGTCGACTACATGACACTTCACCTATATGGGCCTAGGGGAATGCATTGTGTATTTGGCTACTAATCCTAGGGGTTGCCGGAGTGACAGAAACCTGAACCCCCGTTAGGAAACCATTGCATACGGGACGTAAGGGTCTTAGAGTTTAAAGTTTTGGTTAGGTTTCTACCTTAATTGCTTTCTTGTACTTACGGATGTTTGCAAGGGGTATAATCACAAGTATGTATTAGTCCTAGGAAGGTCGGTACATTAGCACAGGTTCACCCACACAACACTTAGCAAGCTAAAGAAGATTAATCAACTATATGAAGCGAAAGCACTTGACAGTCTTCCCATGTGTCCTCGAGAACGTTTGGTCATCTTAAGTAATACAACCGGCTTGTCCTTTGCTGCATAAAGGATTGGGCCACTTGCTGCATCTATTCCCACTGTCTTTTATTTACTCGTACTTTGTTTACTTGCTTTATCAAAAACCCCTAAAAATCCATTTTCTAAGTATTTGCAGAGAATTCCTGATCCATACCACTAGCCAGCACCTTCTGCTCCTCGTTGGGTTCGACACTCTTACTTATCGAAAATACTGCGATACACCCCCTATACTTGTGGGTCATCAGCAATGACCACTGGTTGATCCATATGTGGTCTGTGGCAAAGAACACACATGCAATGAACACTGGTGGATCCATAAGTGGTTTGTGGAAAGAACACACATGCAGTGAACACTGGTGGATCCATATGTTGTTTGTGAAAAGAACACACATGCAATGAACACTGGTGGATCCATAAGTGGTTTGTGGAAAGAACACACATGCAATGACTCTAGTGGGTCCATATGTGGTTTGTGAAAAGAACACACACGCAATGACCACTGGTTGATCCATATGTGGTTTTTGGAAAGAACACACATGCAATGACACTGGTTGATCCATATGTGGTTTGTGGAAAGAACACACATGCAATGAGTCTATTGCCAGTTTTAGTATAAGAACACACATGTAATGACTCTAGTGGGTCCACATGTGGTTCATGTCAGGAACACACATGCAATAACGCCAGTGGGTCCACATGTTGTTCATGCCAGGAACACACATGTAATGACCACTAGTTGATCCATGTGTTGTTTGTGGAAAAGTACACACATGTAATGAACACTGGTGGATCCATAAGTGGTTTGTGGAAAGAACACACATGCAATGACCACTGGTTGATCCATAAGTATTTTGTGGAAAAGAACACACATGCAATGACCACTGGTTGATCAATATGTGGTTTGTGGAAAGAACACACATGCAATGACACTGCTTGATCCATGTGTGGTTTGTGGAAATAACACACATGCAATGACTCTAGTGGGTCCATATGTGGTTTGTGAAAAGAACACACATGCAATGACTCTGGTGGATCCATAAGTGGTTTGTGGAAAGAACACACACGCAATGACTCTAGTGGGTCCATATGTGGTTTGTGAAAAGAACACACATGCAATGACCACTGGTTGATCCATATGTGGTTTGTGGAAAAGAACACACATGCAATGACTCTAGTGGGTCCATATGTGGTTTGTGAAAAGAACACACATGCAATGAACACTGGTGGATGATAAGTGGTTTGTGGAAAGAACACACATGCAGTGAACACTGGTGGATCCATATGTTGTTTGTGAAAAGAACACACATGTAATGACTCTAGTGGATCCATAAGTGGTTTTTGGAAACAACACACATGCAATGACTCTAGTGGGTCCATATGTGGTTTGTGAAAAGAACACACATGCAATGACCACTAGTTGATCCATAAGTGGTTTGTGGAAAAGAACACACATGCAATGACCACTATTTGATCCATATGTGGTTTGTGGAGAGAACACACATGCAGTGAACACTGGTTGTTCCATGTGTGGTTGGTGAAAAGAACACACATGCAAAGCCACTGGTTGATCCATGTGTGGTTTGTGGAAAGAACACACATGCAATGACTCTAGTGCTAGTTTTGTATAAGAACAAACATACAATGACTCTAATGGATCCATATGTGGTTTGTGAAAAGAACACACATGCAATGACCACTGGTTGATCCATGTGTGGTTTGTGGAAAGAACACACATGCAATGACAGTGGTGGATCCATGTGTGGTTTGTGAAAAGAACACACATGCAATGAGTCTAGTGCAGGTTTTAGTATAAGAACACACGTGAAATGACTCTAGTGGGTCCACATATGGTTTGTGTCAGGAACACACATGCAATGACTCTAGTGGGTCCACATGTGGTTCATGTCAGGAACACACATGCAATGACCACTAGTTGATCCGTGTGTTGTTTGGGGAAAAGAACACACATGCAATGAACACTGGTGGATCCATAAGTGGTTTGTGGAAAGAACACACATGCAATGACCACTGGTTGATCCGTAAGTGGTTTGTGGAAAAGAACACACATGCAATGACCACTAGTTGATCCATAGGTGGTTTGTGGAAAGAACACACATGCAGTGAACATTGGTTGATCCATGTGTGGTTTGTGAAAAGAACACACATGCAATGCCGTTGGTTGATCCATGTGTGGTTTGTGGAAAGAACACACATGCAATGCCACTAGTTGATCCATGTGTGGTTTGTGGAAAGAACACACATGGAATGACTCTAGTGCTAGTTTTAGTATAAGAACA